>SJYC01006396.1:0-43178 GCA_006408675.1 Madoqua kirkii
GGCCTGAAGTGTCTGACGTTTCTGGAGACTTATTCTTCATTTAATGAATCTCTCAACGAATTATTTTTCAGACAAGGAGGTGAGATAAAAGTGCACACACAAAAAAATCTAATTTACAATGAGTGAGATGGCCAATTGGTAGTATGGGGAGGTGGGGGAGGCGCCTGCCAACATGGCATTAGTGTTCTCTTTCCAGACTTCTGGAGAAGCATAGTGCCAAGCATTTTACGTACATTATATCTTGCCTTCTTTGGCCCTGGGACATGAGTTTTTGTTACATTCAGGTGACAGTTGAGGAAACTGAGACCCAAAGAGGGGAAGGGATGTAACAAGCCCAAGAGTGAAGCTGCAAGTCAACCCCACAGCTTCCCAACTCCAAACTCCATGTTTCCAATATAGCTGGCTGGGAGTTGGGCCTTTGGGGATCAGACCCTGCCTCTCTCCAGGAGGACCAGAAATGGATACCAGGAGACAGTGGATAACAAGAGTCATGGCTTAGCTCAGGTGAAGGGAGATAACTCGGTGGGGATCTAAGACATGGGGCAGACAGTGGCGAAGAAGACTGGAGTGGTTGTGGTCCAGTGCTGTGTGGAAGACTAGTGATTTTTTGTTCTGATGTACTATGACAACAAGTCACAGCTTCCTCATAGCGTGGACTCCCGTCGACCTCCTCCCAAGATGAACAAGGAAGTGTTGGTGGTGGGGACTCAGGGAGGAATCACTTTCACCCAGGGGTTGGGCTGACTAATACCATGGAACAAGGGCAGGGGAGGGAACAATATAGGGGGCATGCACCCCAAGAACATATGGTGATATATGCTGTTGGCCATGTCCCTCAGATGCACCCCACAGGCCTGGAAATGCAAAACACCTGACTGAGCTCAGGGCTCTTAACCCTCTCATTACACCTTCCTGGGGGATCAACGAGGGAATGGCATTTGAAGGCCTCCCTAAGTTAGGGTTTTACAGAGACTTCTCAATAAAAGTTCTGAGGAGTGATTTTTTTTTTCCTCCCCAACCCTGCCATCAGTTCCATAGACCAATTACAGGAACATGTACAAACTTGTGTCTGGTAGGTGGGTTGTGGCATCACTGAAGCTCACTCCCAGTTCTCTCTGACCCCCTAATCAAGTCACATTGAATTCAGTTTAGTCTCAGAACAGCCTTCACCTTTGCTCTGTACCTCCCCCGCCACCCAGAGTGCCCCAGGGCTCATTCTGCCTCTTCATCCAAGCTTCATTTCATCAAGGGACTCTTTCTTTGTTGCCTGACCATTCCCTATGTCCAGTCTACATTATACATTCTTGCAGACCTGGGGAAGCTCCCACTGGCACTTGGTCTAATTGTTTTTGTGCTAGCTATTTACAGAACTGTCCCCCAACGACACTGTGAGCTCCATGAGGGCAGAGACTGTGCTTGTATGTTCAGTGCTGTGTCCCTGGTACCCAGTCCAGGGCCTGGTACACAGCAGGTGCTCAATAAACACATCTGTTGACTCAACAAAAGCATCTGGAAATAAACCAATACACCCATCAATAAATGAATTGATGGTTTCAGAACATACATGAAGACCCCACTTCTCTCTGGTCTCCCCTGAAGAGATACCAGAGGGTGATGGTTGCAGCAGGTGTTTATTGGGAAGAATAATTAAATTTGTGGACACTCAAGGGCCAGCCAGCCAACTAACAGCCCCAGGAGAGAGTCAGGCTCGTTTAATTAGCAATTACAAGGCATTGATTCCTCATTAGCTCTGGCAACCTCATCTCCCTCCTCAGCCCCAGACGAATGAAATCTTTCTCTTTCCCAGGAGTACTGCCTCAGTGGGTCCATTAACAAGCAGAGAAAATAGGATTACGAGATATCTAAATGCCAGAGGCTCTTCATGAATGGGGAGGGGAGAGAGAGTTCAATGAATGGGTTAAGGCTAATTGTGAGAGACTTTCTGGTATATTTAGAATTTTTCTCTGGGAATGGGAGAGCTTTCAGATATGAAAGGCACCCAGAGACTGCCTTTTAGGGACCCTAGTGAAAGAGAAGGTTCTGCCTTTATATTTCCAATACCTATCTCTGGGTGTCTCTCCATCACTCCAAATTAGTAATGTCAAGCTGAATGCCCAATCCACCCAACTCCAAACTTGCCTCTCCCTCCAGGCCCCCATCAAGTGTCAGGCTCTCCACATCCCAGAGACCCACCCTCTCCCATATTCCCCAGGGAAAGTCATTCTCATCATATCTGTCCTCTTCTCCAGCCCCCTACTGCCATCACTATCTGGTCATCTCATAGTCTCTTCCTTCTTCCCCTCAAAACACACACACAGCCACACTATTCCCCACATATAGTGAGGGGTCTTTCTAGATCGCATATCTGACCATGTCCCACCCTTGCTTTAACTCTTTCAAGACTCCCATCACCTGCAGGACAAGATTCAAATATCCTCACATGACTTGCATGATCTTGCCCCTCCTTGCTGAGAGTAATAGCCTATCATTTCCCACCAACAACTAGCCTGCTCACTATCACCTCTTCTTGAATTCTCCAATTTTAATATGAGGATGATTCCCCTAGGAAACTCAGAGAATGCACCTTCCCAGGATCCTCTCAGTTTCAGTAAGCCAGGGGTGGGGTAGTTCAAGGAATCTGCATTGTGAGCACCTTTCCCATTGATTCTTATTTAGGGGAATCCTTTCTTTGATTTAAGAAAAAAAAAAAAGCCCCATTAGTTTTGGGACTTTCCGGGTGTAGTCCAGTGGTTAAGATCCCATGCTTTTACTGCAGGGGATGTGGGTTCAATCCCTGGTCTGGGAAATAAGATTCCATATTCTGTGGAATGGCACACACACAAAAAACAAAAACACACCAACCTTTTATTTCTTCCAATGACCACTGGGTGGGGGGAACCCCAGTTAATCACACCAGTTTCATCTTTGTAGCCCCTCTATGCCTAGCTCCGTGCTAGCATCTAATAAGTATGAAACCCTGTCACATTCATCAGACACACACACATCAGACCTACAAAGATGAGACATCACCCGTATGTACCTATAAAGATGTCCGTCCATCGCCGGAGGTGCTGTGGACATAGGAACTGAAGGTACAACCCATGGAGCCATCTTATTATATTTCATCAGTGTCCAGTTAGCTTAATTTGGAAAATCCATGAAAGGAGAGCCCGAGACGAGTTTGGTTTATTTGGAAAGGAGTCCCAAGAAAGCAGACGTGAAGAAATCAGAGTGAGGCAAAGATGGTGGAGACACCAATATATAGGAAGACAGTGGAGTTCTTCTAACAAAATGGAAGCTTATTTTCTTTCCTTTGACTCATCAATTTAATGCCTAGATCTACATAGAAGGGAAAAGAATATTTCCACAGAGCAAATTTCACAAAAACAGTCAAGACAGCTTTGTTGGGAATAGCTAAAAACTAACTACTGGCAAATGGATAAACTGGTAGAGCCACACCATGGGATACCTCTCCCGGTGCAGGGGGGAGGGAACAAATTGATGATACAGATGACAAAAAGTCAGGCAGAACAAAAGAAGGTGGACACAAAATGATACATGCTGCATCATTCCATTTATATGATATTTAAGAACTGGCAGGGAATTCCCTGACAGTCCAGTGATTAAGACTCCCTGCTTCCACTACAGGGGACATAGGTTTCATCCCTGGTCAGGGAAGTAGATGCCACATGCCACAACTAAGAGTTCACATGCCACATGGAAGATCAAAGATCCTGAGTGCTGCAACTAGGACCCAGCATGGCCAAATAAATACATAAATTTTTTTTTTAAAAAGAGAAAGTGACTCCTTCCACAGGATCTTTCAGAAAAAGTAATTTATTGTTCTCTGATGGGATTAGATGGACTTCCCTGGTGGCTCAGACAGTAAAGAATCCACCTGCAATGTGGGAAACTTGGGTTCAATCCCTGGGTTGGGAAGATCCCCTGGAGAAGGGTATGGCAACCCACTCCAGTATTCTTGCTGGGAGAATCTCCATGGACAGAGGAGCCTGGTGGGCTACAGTCCATGGGGTCGCAAAAAGTTGGACACGACTGAGCAGCTGAGCACACTGATGGGATCAGAAGCCTTTCCAAGGTATGGAGCAGGGCAGTAAAGGATGCTGAGCCAGGACACTGGGCAAGTGCTTTGCCTCTGTCAGCCTCAGTTTCCCTGTCAGTGAAATGGAGTGATTATGACTTTGTTCTTCAAACTGTTATAAAGATCAAGGAGATAGTGTGTGTAAGTGCATGGCACCATGGAATCAAGAAATGATCCCAAGGAAATAATGATGCTGACAAAAGTATAAAGAGGGACAAACAATGGTTTGATAGACAAGAGAAAAGGAAGAAGGAAGGAAGAAAGTAAGGGAGAAGGAAGGGAGGGAGGAAAGAAAAGGGAGGGAGAGAGGAAAAATGAAAGGAAAGAAGGAAGAGCAACTGACCCATTTCTCAGGGCCTGGACAGAGACTGATCCAGTCCTTCTTGAGAAACTACCTAAGTCCACACCTGGATCACTTCCTGTATCAGCTCTAGTACTCAAGGGCCACTGCACACCTGCTCTGATTGCTCCACTGTCTTGGAACTAGCAGCAACTAGGGACAGCAACTAGGGACGGTCCCACTGCCTTAGCCATGCCACACAGCTGGTAGAATGGGATCTCGGTTCCTTGTCTGGGATTGGACCTGAGCCCTCAGCAGTGAAGACACAGAGTCCTAACCTCTGAAATAGGGAAATTCTCTATTTCAACCATTTTAAAGTGACAGTTCAGTGGCGTTTGATACATTCACAAAGATCCAGAGCCAGCACCACTACCTACTTCCAGAACATTCCATAACCCTAAAAGGAACTCCATTCCCATTAAGCAGCCACTTCCCACTTCCCTCTCCCCACAGCCCCTGGCAACCATCCATCTGTTTTCTGTCCCTGAGGACTCATCTGTTCTGGACATTTCCTATAAATGGCATCATACACCATGTGGTCTTGGTGTGTGGCCTCTTTCACTGAACATAATTTTTTCAAGGTAGTGTGTATCAGTGCTTCCTTACTTGTTTATGGCTGAGTAATATTCCACAATATGGATATACTATATTTTATTCATCCAGACACTGTTTTGACAACTTTAACTACATTACCTCCTATAAGGCTGTTGTTGTTCAGTTGCTAAGTCACATCTGACTCTTTTCAACCCCATGGACTGCAGCATGTCAGGCTCCTCTGTCCTCCACTACTCCTGGAGTTTGCTCAAATTCATTGAGTTGATGATGCTAGTTAACCATTTCATCCTCTGCTGCCCCCTTCTCTTGTTGCCTTCAATCAGGTACTGTTATTAACCCCATTTTAGAGGAGAGAAAACTAGGGCCCAGAGAGGTCAAGCAAGTTGCTCAAGGTTGTACAGCTAGTGGGTGTCAGAGCCAGGAGCTGAACTTGGGCACTCTGTGATCAGGGTATGCATGCGGAACCACTACACTATCATAGCGTAGTACACAGAGACAGTGGGTGACTATGCCGCGTCCCTCTGTCATCTCCATGGGGGAGCTTGCCGAGTTGCCAATAAGGTCACACCACACGTGGTCTCCAGCCAGTGCTGGAAAGGGAGGGTGAGGGCAGAACTCAGATGCTTCATCATCTAGGGGCTGCTGTTCAGAGGGTGGTCGCCTCCCACCAGGGAGGGTGGGGATTGGCCAGAGAGAGCGCCGATTACATCCTGTACCTTAATGGGTTCTTCAAAAGAGAGTGGCTTCGGTTTCCATGACAACAAGCAGGCAGCATCGCAAGGAGATGGCTGAGTTTCCTCCCTCAACTCACAGCTGGCTCAGGAATCTGTTCCCTTCCCATCGCTGCCTTTCTGGATCCCAGCTGGTGCCCAGACCAGCCTAGAGAGGGCAGCTGTGTAGGCGGTCAGTGCTCACACCCACAGGTATGCTCAGAGTTCCCTCTCTTTGGCCCAGCCCCAGTGCAGTGAGGGATTGACGCAAACAGCACACACCAGGCACACGTGCAAAGCAAAGCAGAAGGGACAGGCATGGGGAGGAGGTGGCCCCAGGGGCCTCCACGTCACCCGAGCTTTCCTAGACTCTCATCTAGCCAACAAAGGGGACGGGGAAAGCTTTGGGGTGGAAGTGGTAAACAGGGCTGGCGACAAGGTAAGGCTTTTTAACTGACAGTGACCACACAGGTTACAGAATTTGCTCCTCAGGGCAGAGGAAGGATCTCTGACAGACCCCAGAGTACAGGCTGGGCTTCTCTGGTGGCTCAGTGGTAAAGAATCTGCCTGCCAGTGCAGGCAGCATGTGTTTGATCCCTGGGTCAGGAAGATCCCCTGGAGAAGGAAATGGCTACCCACTCCAGTATTCTTGCCTGGAAAATTCCACGGACAGAGGGGCCTGGAGAGTTATAGTTCACAGGTTCACAAAGAGTGGACTTGACTGCACAAAAAGTTACAAACAAGGCAAGGTTGGCTTAACATCTGAAAACCGATAAAAATAATTCACTATATGAACAACTAAAAAACCACATAATCATTTCAGTAAGTGCAGAGGAAGCACTTGATGAAATCTAACACCTATTCTTGATTTTTCTTAAGTTTCAGGAAACTAGTCATAGAGGGGAATTTTCTCAACCCAAGAAAGGATATTTATGAAAATCTATAGCAAACAGCATCTTCTCTGGAAGGAAGAAGAAAGGCTGCCTTTATTTGTGGAGGACATGATTGTGCATTTTAATATGTCTAGTTTCTTGTATGCAAACTTTACTTAGTAAAGTCATTTTTAATATTCACTTTTTAATACTCATTCTTATTTGACTGTGAAGATCTTCGATCTTTGTTGTGGCATGTGGGACTTAGTTCCCTGACCAGGGATCAAACCCAGCCCCCGCCCCCCTCCCTGCATTGGGAACATGGAGTCTTAGCCACCAGACCACCAGGGAAGTCCTGGCAAAACTGTTTTGTTTTGTTTCGTTTTTCTAAAACAGAGACATAGGAAATCCATATGGTGTTGTTTCCAAACATTAAACATAGAATTACCATATGATCCCACAATTCCACTCTTTCCTCTATACCCCAAAGAATTAAAACCAGGAATTCAAATTCTTATACACAAGTATTCATTGCAGCACTAGTCTCAGGAAACAAAATGTGGAAATGACCCAAATGCCCATCAATGGATGAATGGATAAACACAATGTGGTCCGTCTACACCATGGACTACTACTGAGCCATGATGAAAAAGAAAGAAAAAATGACATTTGCTACACTGTAGATGCACAGAGTCTGACACGACTGAAACGACTTAGCAGCAGCAGCAGATGAACCTTGAAAACAGGATGCTCAGTGAGATAAGCCAGGCACAGAAGGCCACACAGTATGATTCCATGCATACGAGATATCCAGAACAGGCAAATCCACCGATGCTCAGAGTGGGTTGGTGGAAAGACGGTGCAGTGACGGCTAATGGGATGTAGCTGTCTTTGAGGCTGATGAAAATATTTTGAAATGAGATAAAAATGACAGCTGCAGAACACGGCAAACATACTAAATGCATTTGACACACTTTAATTAGTGTTAGGGAAGGGTCTTTACAGCTCAGACTTCTGCCATTTAAAAAAATGACATGGCATCATAGGCAGCTAGGAAAGTAGTATGGATGAGGCCGGTTTATTACTCAGAGATGTCTTATCTTGAGAAGAAAATGAGGATTTTGTTGAAACGTGCTTTGGATAGATGTGTTTAACTCTGAGTCTCACTCACTGTGTTACAAAAAGGCCCCACTGTGTGATTAATTTCGGGGGCTTTTAAGGAGAAGAGTGTCCTCTCACCTTTGGCAACAAATGTCCCTGAACTTCTATCTTGTGGGTGTGGAGTGACTTTATGAGGCACTGAATGGATGCGTTCCTGTGGGCTCAGTCACTTCAGTTGTGTCCGATTCTTTGTGGCCCTTTGGACTGTAGCCCGCTAGGCTCCTCTGTCCATGGGCATTCTCTCAGCAAGAATACTGGAGTGGGCTGCCATGCCCTCCCACTCCAGTATTCTTGCTGGGAGTGGGTTCTTTGCCACTGAGCCACCTGTGAAGCCCCTCTCTCCCTCAACGAGGGCAAGCTTTATCAACCTCCTTCCAGGAAACAGAATGGGGTGGAAGTGATGCTAAGTGACTTCTGAGACTGCGTGCTGCCTCTATTTGCAAATACAGTCATGTTAGGGGTTAGGGTTTCCCTGGTGACTCAGATGGTAAAGAAATCTACCTGCAATGCAGAAGACCTGGGTTCGATCCCTAGGTACTCTAGTATTCATGTCTGGAGAATTCCATGGACAGAGGAGCTTGACAGGCTATATAGTTCGTGGGGTTGCAAAGAGTCAGGCACAACTGAGTGACTAACATTTTCACTTTCACTTTCAGGGGTTAGAGCTTCAGTGTTAAGAATTTAGAGAGGACCCATTCAGTCCCCAGCAGACACTAGGCTTGAGGTGGTTTGTTAAGCCAAAATGACTCGAGTGATCTGGAACACCGCTTTATTCAAACACTCTACCTGAAAAACCCTGTCTATGAATGAAGCCCCTCTCCACTTCCTCATTCCCTCTCCAGTCAGCAATAATCTATGGGTTTCTGGGCTCTTGCATCTTGGACCACAGCCCCTGACTCAAGTTCTCTCCCCCTACCAGATTCCTGGCTCCTGAGAACACTGTGTGTCTTGCTCAATGCAGCATCCCAGCTTGCAGCACCAGGCCCA
Organism: Madoqua kirkii; assembly: GCA_006408675.1. Taxonomy (NCBI): domain Eukaryota; kingdom Metazoa; phylum Chordata; class Mammalia; order Artiodactyla; family Bovidae; genus Madoqua; species Madoqua kirkii. The sequence continues at coordinate 8,725 of SJYC01006396.1, forward strand.
TTGAGCAGTAAGTGCTTAGAATATAAATCAGCACAGCTGAATGAATGAATGAAAGACATAACCCCTCAGGCTGTGAGAGACAACATCAATCTCTCTATCCCTTTAGGGGAGAGAGGCACGTTGAGGCTGCCTCTTAGAAACTAAATTGTGGCATCTTAACCGATGAACAGGCAGTGCCCCCAAGAGGGAACAGACAGTAAACAAACTCTCGGGAGGGAACTCTGTGATCCGCTCAGTAATTACAGACAGGCAAATTAAAGCCACAAGCTACATGTAATGCTTTTCCAGTTATTACCGTGCATCAAACTATTCCAAAACGTACAGGCTTAGAACAGTCATTTGTGTATATCTCTCTCAGATATTTATGTACCTCAGGTCAGGACTCTGGGCAGACTCGGCTTCTGTGGCCTGTGGGTGGGGTCAGGTGGATGGCTGGTCTGGAAGGTCCTAGATGACCTCCTAGATGGGGGACATCCTAAAGGGAAAGGGTTGGAAGGCAGAGATCAGTGGGGACAGCAGACCAGAGGGGCTACATGTGCCTTCAGCATGATGGTCTTTGGGGGTTGATTTCTTTCCTGGCAGCTGAATTCTCAGACTCAGTACCTCAAGAGAACCATGGGAAGCTGGTGACCTTTTGTGTTTTAGCCTCAGAAATCCCAGTGCAGGGACTTCCCTGGTGGTCCAGTGGTTAAGATACTAAGTTTCCAATGCAGGGGGCGTGGGTTCCATCCCTGGTCGGGGAACTAAGATGCCATGTGCACCATGTGGTCATGCCAAAAATTTAAAAATAAAATAGATAAGCAGCAAAGACCTACTGTATAACACAGAGAACTAAAAAAGAAAGAAAGAAAGACAAGGAGAGAAAAAGAAGAAATCCCAGTGCCACTTCTGCTTTCTTTTAGAGGTCGAGGCAGGCATGTGTCCACCTACATTAAAGGGGAGCAGACACTGACCTCACCTTTCGATGGGAGAAGGGTCAGTGACTGTGGGGGTCACATTTCAGAAGTGCCACAAACATCTACTGAAGTAACAAGGAAGGAGGAGGGGGAAAGAGTGGGGCTTCAGGAAAAATCAGCCCTCCAACACCTTGACCTTGGACTTCCAGCCTCCGGAAGGTGATACAATAAACAACCTGTTGCTTAAGGCGCCCACTCTGTCTTAGTCAGTCTGTGCTGATAAACTACCACAGACCCCTATTATAAACAATAGAAAGCTATTTATCACAGGAAAACTGTGAAGTCCAAATCAGGGTGCCAGCACAGTCCAGTGACGGCTCCCTTCCTGGGTCTTCGCGCTGTCTCCTCATTGGGAAAAGGGGAAAGAGCAGTCTCTATGGCCCCTTTATAAGGGAAATAACCCCACTAGGAGGCTTCCCTGGTGACTCAGTGGGATAAAACTGCCTACCAATGCAGGAGTCGCGGCTTCAGTCTCTGCAACAGGAAGATCCCCTGCTTTCTGCTTTCTTTTAGAGGTCGAGGCAGGCATGTGTCCACCTACATTAAAGGGGAGCAGACACTGACCTCACCTTTCGATGGGAGAAGGGTCAGTGACTGTGGGGGTCACATTTCAGAAGTGCCACAAACATCTACTGAAGTAACAAGGAAGGAGGAGGGGGAAAGAGTGGGGCTTCAGGAAAAATCAGCCCTCCAACACCTTGACCTTGGACTTCCAGCCTCCGGAAGGTGATACAATAAACAACCTGTTGCTTAAGGCGCCCACTCTGTCTTAGTCAGTCTGTGCTGATAAACTACCACAGACCCCTATTATAAACAATAGAAAGCTATTTATCACAGGAAAACTGTGAAGTCCAAATCAGGGTGCCAGCACAGTCCAGTGACGGCTCCCTTCCTGGGTCTTCGCGCTGTCTCCTCATTGGGAAAAGGGGAAAGAGCAGTCTCTATGGCCCCTTTATAAGGGAAATAACCCCACTAGGAGGCTTCCCTGGTGACTCAGTGGGATAAAACTGCCTACCAATGCAGGAGTTGCGGCTTCAGTCTCTGCGACAGGAAGATCCCCTGCAGAAGGGGATGGCAACCCACTCCAGTCTTCTTGCCTGGGAAATCCCATGGACAGAGGAGCCTGGTGGGCTACAGTCTATGGGGTCTCAAAGAGTCAGACATGACTGAGCGAATAAACAACAACAAAATCCCACCCTCACGACCTCATTAACTCCCAGAGACCCCACCTCCTAATACTATCACCTTTGGGGCCTAGTTATGAATTTGGGGATGGACGGAGGCACAAAACTCAGCCTGTAACACATGACTACAAATGAACACAGTTGTTTAATTTAATACCAGCCTCTCCCTCCTTGAACCAGATTCTGGAGAGAAGAGGAGTTTGTCTATTTTTCTCCCAGTTGTGTCTCAGCTCCTAAAACAATGCCAAACCGACTGGTAACCTCATGAAATATTTATGGTTTTGAATGAGGACGCCTCATCTTTGGCATTGCTATCTTGGGGGTCTCTCATATTAGTTTCCCTATGTTCCTGAACATTTGAAATATTTTCTCATTAGAGAGATTTTAAAGCGCCCTATGATGAAAGCCCCCCAGCTGGGCTTTGGCCAGCCCCAGAGGTCCCTGCAGCTTCCTTGCTTCTCCGCGCAGGTGGCCAGGCCGTGGGGCCGCATCTGCTGCCGCGATTAGGCTGCATGGGAGGGCAAGCGCACAGCTGCGGGCGCCCCACGGTGCGCACCTGGCGGGCTGCCCGGGATGTGCCCGCGCATGGGGCCTCCGACGTTTGCAGGCGCCCAGACCTGGCGCGGGGAAAGGCGCTGGGAGAACAGGCTCCCCAGATGCATAGGGGTGAGAGAAGGGGCCGCCACATGGGTGGGCCACCGTCGTTGCCAAACAGCGGCCCCTATCGTACCTCCCTCCCTGGAAGCCTGCTGGGCGGCAGAAATAGTGGAGTTGGCTGAACAGCTCGGTTGGGTTGGGTTCTCTGCCACATGGTATGGATAACCAGGAACGAACTTTTTGGCCAACCCCAATGTATCGGAAATAGGAGGCAGATCCTGCCAGGGGCAGGAAACATTAGCAAGGGTGGTTGTTGTTTAGTCCTTAGGTCGTGCCTTTACCACCCCATGGACTAAATGTAGCTCTCCAGGTCCTTCTTGTCCATTGGATTTCCCAAGCAAGAATACTGGGAGTTGCCATTTCCTTCTCCAGGGGATCTTCCCTACCCAGGGATCGAACCGGAGTCTCCTGCATTGGCAGTCAGATTCTTTACCCCTGAGCCACCTGAGAAGCCCTAGGCAGGGTGGAGGTGTGGTTAAAGTGGGCTTCCTGGAGTGGCCTCTTTATTCACTGCCACTCATATTTATTGAGTGCCTACTATGTGCTGCCAGAAACTGGGACACAGTAGTGAACACGAACAGCCAACCTCCCTGGCTTGTCTGGGCTGGCACGGTAAGCAGACTGATACACGCCATAAACACACAAATGACAGAGGAACTTAGGTAGCAAGCTGAAATGTACTGTGGGAAACAAAACAGAGTGAGGTGGGACTTCCCAGGCCGTCCAGCAGTTGAGACTCTGTGCTTTCAATGCCGGGCACGGGGTTGGGGAGGTGGGCGCTGGTTCCATTCCTGGTTGGGGACCTAAGATCCCACATAGGGGCCAGAAAATAATAGAAACAGAGCAAGGTCCAGGGTCCTGGGAGGAGGGTTGCTGAGAATGTAGATGCTCCTATCAATGGTTTTGAGCTACCCGGTGGAGTCATAGAATGGAAAACTGGAAAGAGGTGGGCAGGCCCACACCACTGTGTGGTATTTCTGCCATGTAGATTCAGAGCAGAAGCCACCTTGAAAGATGGACAACAGCAACACTTAGGGAACAATCAGGAGATGATGAGTTTTTGAGTGTCACCTTTGTTTTTTACTGGGCTTCCCTTGTGGCTCAGCTGGTAAAGAATCAGCCTGTAACTCAGGAGACCTGGGTTCAATCCCTGGGTTGGGAAGCTCCCCTGGAGAAGGGAAAGGCTACCCACTCCAGTATTCTGGCCTGGGGTCGCAAAGAGTTGGACACAACTGAGCAACTTGCACTTTCACTTTTTTTTTTGCTTTTTTAAAGTCACTTTTGTTTTTATATGATTTGTTAAGTGTTAAATCTCTGTGTTTTAATGTTCAGTACTGGGTTTAATCTCTGGTTGTCAAAAACCTTGACAATTTAACAGTTAGCTCTTTTCTCTTTTTTTCTTTTTTGGCTGTACCCCAGATCTTAGTTGGGGCATGCAGGAACTTTGTTGCTGCATGTGGGATCTAGTTCCCTGAGCAGGGATCAAACCTGGGCTCCCTGTATTGGGAGCGCAGAGTCTTAGCCACTGGACCACCAGCAAGTCCTCGGTGCACTTAGAAAGGGATAAAGGGACTGGAGCTCTCTTTCTTTCTCTCTCCTCTACGTGAGGACACTGTGAGAAGGTGTCTACAAGCCAGGGAGAGAGTCTTTACCAGAAACCTAATCAGGCTGGCATCCTAACCTTCAACTTCTAGCCTCCAAACTGTAAGAAATACATGTTCGTCCTTTAAGCCACTGTGATGGTTAATTGTATGTGTCGATTGTGTGTGTGTATGTGTGTGTGTTTTGCAGCACTACACAGCATTCAGAACTCCCCCGGCCAGGGACTAAACCCATGCCCCACTGCAGTAGAAGTTAACCACTGGACCACCAGGGAAGTCCATACATGTCAACTTGACTGGGCTAAGAGATGCCTAGGGAGCAGGTAAAACATTACTTCTGGGTGTGTTTGTGAGGGTGTTTCTGGACGAGGTTAGTTAGTACTTGATTCACCCAATCCAAGGAGGGCAGGAATAGAACAAGGAAGTGGAGGAAGGGTTAATTCTCTTCCTTCTTAAGCTGGGACATCCATATTTCCTGCCCTCAGACATCAGAGCTCCTGGGTTTCAGGGCTTCGGACTCAGTCTGAGTTACACCATCAGCTTTGCTAATTCTCCAGCTTACAGATGGAAGATCACAGAACTTCTCAGACTCCATGGCCATACGAGTTCAGGGGCTATATAGTCAGGAATCTCCAGAGAAACTGGAGAAGGAAAGTTCCCAGGGGCCCTGCAGTGCCCTCCCCAAATACAAAGCCCCTTTATGTCCCCTGCCTCTTGTCTGTAGAAGAGATGAAGTCTCCTGGGCCTCCCTGAGTCACAAAAGAGCAGGCCAGGCAGTCACAGAGTAGGACATTAGAGGCACAGTCTCAGTGTCCAATGAAAGAATGAGATTAACACTATTGCTCATAATAATCTGCATCTTTGTGGGATTAGAATAATTATAGCTTGCTCTGCCCACATATATAAGCAGGCAACTAAAACTGTCAGCCAATATATGTTACAGACCTGTGTCAACATCTTCCTCTCTGAAAACACAGTACTCTATGTCAGCACGAAGAAGTTACAGGAGATGGACCCCTGCCCCTAATCTCACAGAAGTGGAATGATGTCTGACAAGTGGGGATCTGTAAGCATCTCATTTGCCTCTTTCCTGTTTATCTATTTCTGTTCCCCTTAAACCTTAATCATAAAAATGAGATCACTGGGTAGCATTCCTGACTTTTGCTTTACAGAATGTATACAATTCCCTTGCTTAACCTGTTGATTCCTTTCCTGGATTAAAAGGTGTAAAGAATGAAGGATTAAAGAATGACTCGCTCTCTACTCCCAGCTTCCCCATAGCAAATCTGCAAGTGGACCATGCAGGCAAGACAGCATCCAAAGAAAGATCAGGAGGGACTTCCCTGGTGGTGCAGTGGTTAAGACTCCACACTGCCAAAGCAGGAGGTACTGATTCAATCCTCGGTCTGGAAACTAAGATCTCAGACACAAGCAGTGTGGCCAAAGGGCTTGAGGAAAAAAAGACTACATTTTTTTTTAATTAAAAAAAAGAAAGATCAGGAGAAGTCAGTGGTCTGCATACAGTGGAAAAAGGATGAAGAATCTTAGCTCCTTCCATAATGATTAGCCGAGATTCCTCTCTTTTTCCCTTTAAAAATTGTCATGGCTGAGCAGAATCTGCAGAGTTGGGCTCTAGACATAAGTTAACCTTTTTCCCAAACTGCTGGCTTTTCTCAATACACCATCTTTCCTTTCTACTGACACTTGCCACTAGATTATTGGCTTTTGAGCGATCAGTAGCCAAATCCTGAGTTTGATAATGTAATGTGTGTGTGTGTGTGTGTGTGTGTGTAGATATAAATATGGATATAATATATATATATAGCCTATTGGGTTCCATTTCTCTGGAAAAGTGAAAGTCACTTCGTCTTGTCCAACTCTCTACAACCGATAGACTGCAGCCCACCAGGCTGGTCCATGGAATTCTCCAGGCAAGAATGCTGGAGTGGGCTGCCATTTCCTTCTCCAGTTTCTCTGGAGATTCCTAACTAATATAGCTACCCAGCCTGTGGTATTTATTACAACACCCTGAATTGATCAAAACATAGTGTTTCACTAAGATTCAGGGATCAGAATGCCAGTGGTGCCAGGGAGGACACCCACTAAGCCTTAGGTCAAGGAATCATCCAGGAAGACCTGAAGTCTCAGCTGAGACCTGAAGAAGGCCCACGGGGTAGCCAAGTGAAGAAGGTATGTAACAGTATTCCAAGCAGAGGGAACAGCACACAAAAAAGTTGGGAGGTGTAGAGAAGAGCATGCATTTCTTGAACATTCCTGAACATGGCGGTGTTGGAGAAGACTCTTGAGAGTCCTTTGGACTACAAGGAGATCCAACCAGTCCATCCTAAAGGAGATCAGTCCTGGTTGTTCATTGGAAGGACTGATGCTAAAGTTGAAACTCCAGTACTTTGGCCACTTGATGCAAAGAGTTGACTTATTGGAAAAGACTCTGATGCTGGGAGGGATTGGGGCAAGAGGAAGAGGGGACAACAGAGGATGAGATGGCTGGATGGCATCACTGGCTCGATGGACGTTGAGTCTGAGTGAACTCTGGGAGTTGGTGATGGACAGGGAGGCCTGGCGTGCTGAGATTCATGGGGTCGCAGAGTCGGACACGACTGAGCGACTCAACTGAACTGAACTGAACATGGGCATTTCCTCATTTTTCCCATTATCCTCAATAACCCTGGGGCAGGCAGCAGCAAAATGGAAGTCAGACAGTGCTGGAGGTAAGAGTCTGTCTTTGAGTGTGGGGTTCGGTCTTCACAGGGGTGTCCTCGTGAGCAGTCATCTGGGACCCCCTCACTCAGAAGGGCCTGACGCTGTTTCATGCCTTGCTGTCTTTGTTGGAAAAATTTTAATCACTTTTGGACAAGGGGCTCTATATTTTCCATTTGCACTGGGCCTTGCAAATTATCACCGAGTCAATGTACATGAGTTTGAGCAAACTCCAGGAGACAATGAGGGACAGAGAAGCTGCTGGCGTGCTGTAGTCCATGGGGTCGCAAAGAGGTGGACACGACTGACCGACCGGACAACAACATTGAGGATGCTGAGGGGTGAATGAAGGAAAGCTAAATGTTTAATAGGGCATTAATGAGTAAGTAAATAAATTTATAAGTGTGTGAATGAACGAACAAATGAATGAGAAATGAACAAACGCGCAGGACACGGACCCTTAGGGCCACCTGTACTTTTCTGCTCTCCAAATGTACGCACTCCGACTCACTTTCCTGCCCCTCCTGAGCGCCCCCTGCCAGTGAGAGGTTTGGCCTCGCGAAACCCAAACCGGACCACTCGCCCGGCTTCGCCTTCGTTCTCGCTTCTGGTTGGCTCCAAGTCGCTCGCCCTGCCTTTTATGGAATGTAGTCCTCTGGCTGGAGTCAGCGTTTCCTGTCAGCTCAGGCACTGACAGCCACCGGAAGTACGTAACCAAACTTCCCTGGGTCCCACAAGTCATTGCGATAGCGTTGGATGACGGGAGTCGTAGTCCTCGAGCAGCCAGTTTCCGTCGCAATTGGCTGGGATTGGAACGGCTATTCCCGCCATGCATCGTGCTTCCACTTCGCCGCGGCTGGCCAGAAGCATTCTGGGAGTTGTAGTTTCACCACCTCAGAGTTCTTCTTCTGTCCCACGGAGTGTGCCCGCTCAGAGAACTACATTTCCCTGCACATTTCCATACTTCAATGGAAACAGGCCGCAGCAGCCATTTTGTTCCGCCCCAGAAGCACCTAAGATGGCGGTGGGGGAGATGGTGAAGGTTGCCGCTTGCCCCTCGGGGCGCTAGTCCGCCGTCCCTCAGTCCCCTCGTCCCCTGGCGGCCGGCCCATGGCCTGGCGGAGGCCCAGACCATGGACCTCCACACCGCCGTGTACAATGCCGCCCGCGACGGCAAGCTGCAGCTCCTTCAGAAGTTGCTCAGCGGCCGGAGCCGGGAGGAGCTGGAAGAGCTGACGGGCGAGGTGGCCAGCGGGGGTACGCCGCTGCTCATCGCCGCCCGTTACGGCCACCTGGACGTAGTCGAGTACCTGGTGGACCGGTGCGGCGCGAGTGTGGAGGCGGGCGGCTCGGTGCACTTTGATGGCGAGATCATCGAGGGCGCGCCGCCGCTGTGGGCCGCCTCGGCCGCCGGCCACTTGGACGTGGTGCGGAGCCTGCTGCGCCGCGGGGCCTCGGTGAACCGCACCACGCGTACCAACTCGACGCCCCTGCGCGCCGCCTGCTTCGACGGGCACTTGGAGGTGGTGCGCTATTTGGTGGGCGAGCACCAGGCGGACCTGGAGGTGGCCAACCGACACGGGCACACGTGCCTCATGATCTCCTGTTACAAGGGCCACCGCGAGATCGCCCGCTACCTGCTGGAGCAGGGCGCCCAGGTGAACCGGCGCAGCGCCAAGGCAACACAGCTCTGCACGACTGCGCCGAGTCTGGCAGCCTGGAGATTCTGCAGCTGCTGCTCGGCTGCAACGCCCGCATGGAGCGTGATGGCTACGGCATGACACCGTTGCTGGCGGCCAGCGTGACAGGCCACACCAACATCGTGGAGTACCTCATCCAGGAGCAGCCTTCTGGAGACGAGCAGGCGCAGCCTGGGCTGGCCAGGGCGCAGCCCCAGGGCCCCCGCTCGTCCCCCGAGGAGCCCCCAAGCAGTGAATCGTACGAGAGCTGCTGCCCCACCAGCAGGGAAGCCGCCGTGGAAGCCTTGGAGCTGCTGGGAGCCACCTACGTGGATAAGAAGCGGGATCTGCTTGGGGCCCTGAAACACTGGAGACGGGCCATGGAGCTGCGGCACCAGGGGGGTGAGTATCTGCCCAAACCGGAGCCCCCGCAACTGGTCCTGGCCTACGACTACTCGAGGGAAGTGAACACCACCGAGGAACTGGAGGCGCTCATCACCGACCCAGATGAGATGCGCATGCAGGCCCTGCTGATCCGGGAGCGCATCCTAGGTCCTTCCCACCCGGACACGTCCTACTACATCCGCTACCGGGGCGCGGTGTACGCCGACTCGGGCAACTTCGAACGCTGCATCCGCCTGTGGAAGTATGCCCTGGACATGCAGCAAAACAACCTGGAGCCGCTGAGTCCCATGACGGCCAGCAGTTTCCTCTCCTTCGCCGAACTCTTCTCCTACGTGCTCCAGGACCGCTCGGCCAAGGGCAGCCTAGGCACGCCCATCGGCTTCGCAGACCTCATGGGGGTGCTGTGCAAAGGGGTGCGGGAAGTGGAGCGGGCCCTGCAGCTGCCCAAGGAGCCCGGGGACTCGGCACAGTTTACCAAGGCCCTGGCCATCATCCTCCACCTGCTCTACCTGCTGGAGAAGGTGGAGTGCACGCCCGACCAGGAGCACCTGAAACACCAGACAGTCTACCGGCTGCTCAAGTGCGCCCCCCGCGGCAAGAACGGCTTCACCCCTCTCACATGGCCGTGGACGCAGAGACCACCAACGTGGGCCGCTACCCGGTGGGCAGGTTCCCCTCCCTGCAGGTGGTCAAGGTGTTGCTGGACTGCGGGGCCGACCCAGACAGCCGGGACTTCGACAACAACACCCCACTGCACATCGCAGCGCAGAACAACTGCCCGGGCATCATGAACGCCCTGATTGAGGCGGGGGCCCACATGGACGCCACCAACGCCTTCAAGAAGACGGCCTACGAGCTGCTGGACGAAAAGCTGTTGGCCAAGAGCACCATCCAGCCCTTCAACTACGTGACCCTGCAGTGCCTTGCGGCCCGCGCCCTGGATAAGAACAAGATCCCCTACAAGGGCTTCATCCCTGAGGAGCTGGAGGCCTTCATCGAGCTGCACTGACCGCGCTGACCGTAGTGGGAGAGGCGAGCCCCAGGAGGGCGGGGCCCGCGCCGGTCCCGCCCTCTCTCTGGGAGCACTTCCGGTGGCTAGAAACCTGGGAGAGCGACAAAGGGGAGGGGCTCTCCCGCCTCCAAGGCCCCCTCCCCTCCGCAGGGAGCAGGATAGGAGTGAGCGAGCTGTCGGTGCTAGAAGCCTTCTGGGTGACGCGCTCGGAGAATGGACTTTATTGCAGGCGCCTGCGCACCCATCCTTGGCCGGGAGAAGACGCTCAACCTTCCACACGCCCTGTTTGCCTGGGTTAAGGAGTGTCTTGCCTTCTGACTCAGGCAGATGAGTTGAAGCCATTGCCTTCATCCCCCACCTAGAAATACAGGAAGAAGCTGAGAGTTGATCTGGCCTCCAGATAGACCTAGACGCCCCCAGTGCAGGGTTAGGACGGCGGGCCCCGAGAGGAAGCTGGGAGACCTGCCTTTTCTAGCACATTCGCACCTGCTCCCTCCACCCTGCAGTGGGTAAGGGTCTCCACCCGGGGAGGGGCAGCCTGCCCCTTACGTAGCTTTCGTGGTTTGGTGTTCTGTTTATTTACTAAGTGGGCAGGTTACAGGTGTGATGCAGGAGTCCTGAAGTTTCGCTGCCATATACTTTTCTTTTTCTAAAATTTTTGGTTTGTCAGACTCGCTAAGTTAATTTCATGCAGCAAGGGTTTTGTTGCGCCCGAGGTGGCCCAGCCGGCAGAGGTGAGCTTTATTGTGTTAAGGAAGGGAGGTGCCAGCCCCACGTATCCGTCCCCAGAGCGAAGGTGACAGTACGTTTCTTTCTGATAGTTCACTCTTAGCCTTTCTTAGGGGCCAGGCTGCTTCTTGCCCAGCAAAACCTAGCATGGTTGGTTTGGGCTTTGGTTTTCACAATTTATGAGATAAAACCGCAGGCTGCTTCCACGTCACAAGTCACGGCCGAGGGCACAGGTGCGTGGCCAGCATCCTGAGTGGCTGTGTCCAGTTTTTAGCTGCACGGAGACCTGGATGCAGGTGACCCTGAGGCAACGCCAGGTACACTGTTGACCCACTGTGTCAGCTAGATAGACAATGGGTGTCGGGACGGGTTGCTAATTAAGGTGGAAGGAAATCTCGGCCTCCCGGCACTGGGGGCTCCTGGGAAGGGAAATTATTAGTCCTCCTGCCAGAGAACCCTCCCCATTGGAAGTCTCAGGGCCTATCCTCCATGGCCCTGGCCGCCAGCAGGAGAGTGTTCTCGGCCTGTTGGGAGAGCGGAGGGGGACTGGAGCGGGTGCCCCTCCCGCAGCCTTGTCACGGGGCAGCTACGCTGAGGAAGCCTTCCGCAGGCACAGTGGGTCCCCGGATGCGCCGCCCCCACCGAGGGAACCAGGTCTCTTTGGATTTGCAGTGTTAGTTAGGCCGTTCTTTATTTCCAAGACCAGGTTTTGCCTTCATCAAGCCGGGAACCGCCCTCACTGTCCCTCCTGAAGCCCGGAATAAAGAGAGGAGGAGTGTCAAGTGCAAGTGCGGTGCTGTTGTTCAACCTTGCGTTAAATGGACGACTGGGGCGGGGGCGGAAGGAAGTGCTGAGTGGGTGGGGGAGGAGGGGTCTGAGGGTGTGGAGGGCCCGGCTAAGGGAGCACAGCTGCCATCCCAGTTTCTGTCCTCGGGCTTAGTGTCAGAGCTAGTCAGAAAATTGTATTCTGCAGAAAAAACATAAAACCACTGACTTGGTCGTCAGCTGTGCTGCACAAGAGGGTTGCCTCAGAGGAGAGCGTGGCATGATTTGACCTTCCGGAAGGTCTCAGGGAACAGGAAGACCCCCAACTCAGCCCTGCTTCCCTGAGACCCTGGTGGAGCCTATGAACCAGCTGGCCCAAGAGGTCTGTGCATAAACTTGGGTTTCCCAGAGGAAAGTCCCACCCTTTTCTTTTGTCACGCCATGTTGTTAAATTCTGATTTTCTCTGCACTGGCATGGTCGGTCAACTCCTCGCCCACAGCACCGTCCTGGGAGTCCGACGTTGACTGTTTCCCCAGGGCCTGCCCTGCACTGGGCTGGGTTCAAGCCCCCGTAGAGAGGATTGACCCAGCCGTACCTGAGGCAGGCATCTCCCCATGTCCTCACCTCCCGAGACAACAGGGAGACTGTGCTTTGGGGCCGTCTCACTTCCATTGGCGAACTGGGCTGGACGGCTCTCCAACTCCTGATTTCATGGGGACCCAACGACCCTTAACCAGCCCACACCCACTCAGCAGCCATGTGAATATATGGTGGTCACCCTGGAGGTGTGGATGTCGAGTCGGCAGGTGCTCAGCAGCCTCCCAGGAGACACCTGCACCAGCAGCAGTTACTGAACCCCGACTGGATGGGAGGCCCCATTCCGTGTGTTTGACAGGACTCACCAAAGGGAAACTCATGCGGGCCAAATGCTTGTTTGCTTTAAAAGCTCAAGCCTGAGAATTGTGACTTAAGCCCGAGCCTCTCCAAAGAAAGCCATCGCAAGGCTCAGGCAGATTTGCAGTGTGGGTTGACCCAGCAGCTCAGAATGAGGAATGACGCGGTTCCTCCTGGGTCCTGACATGGCCGCCAGCAGAAGGCCGCGTGACAGCCAGCGTCGCAACGTTCACTAGGACTGGACAAGCCACCGCAGTCCAGGCACAGGTCGTGCTGATAGTCGAGTATTGTCTAGCCACCAAGTCATGTCCGACTCTTTTCCAATCCCCTGACTGTAGCCCACCAGGCTCCTCGAGAACACACGAGTGGGTTGCCATTTCCTTCTTCAGGGGATCTTCCAGATCCAGCAATCAAATCTGCATTTCCTGCATTGGCAGGTGGATTCTTTACCACTGAACCACCTGGGAAGCCCGGGTCAATTGTTGCATGCACTTATCAGTGACGAGACAAGCTCAGAGAGGCCAGGTGGTCTGCCCCAGGTCACACAGCCAGGGTGGCGACCCACCTCACTGGTAGGCACAGCAGACCAAGGCTCAGAGGGAGGAGGGTTTGCCGGGGCTCACCGCGGCAAGGCTGAGACTGGAGGTTGAAGGCATTGAAAGTGTGCTCAGCTGGCCCAAGAGGTCTGTGCATAAACTTGGGTTTCCCAGAGGAAAGTCCCACCCTTTTCTTTTGTCACGCCATGTTGTTAAATTCTGATTTTCTCTGCACTGGCATGGTCGGTCAACTCCTCGCCCACAGCACCGTCCTGGGAGTCCGACGTTGACTGTTTCCCCAGGGCCTGCCCTGCACTGGGCTGGGTTCAAGCCCCCGTAGAGAGGATTGACCCAGCCGTACCTGAGGCAGGCATCTCCCCATGTCCTCACCTCCCGAGACAACAGGGAGACTGTGCTTTGGGGCCGTCTCACTTCCATTGGCGAACTGGGCTGGACGGCTCTCCAACTCCTGATTTCATGGGGACCCAACGACCCTTAACCAGCCCACACCCACTCAGCAGCCATGTGAATATATGGTGGTCACCCTGGAGGTGTGGATGTCGAGTCGGCAGGTGCTCAGCAGCCTCCCAGGAGACACCTGCACCAGCAGCAGTTACTGAACCCCGACTGGATGGGAGGCCCCATTCCGTGTGTTTGACAGGACTCACCAAAGGGAAACTCATGCGGGCCAAATGCTTGTTTGCTTTAAAAGCTCAAGCCTGAGAATTGTGACTTAAGCCCGAGCCTCTCCAAAGAAAGCCATTGCAAGGCTCAGGCAGATTTGCAGTGTGGGTTGACCCAGCAGCTCAGAATGAGGAATGACGCGGTTCCTCCTGGGTCCTGACATGGCCGCCAGCAGAAGGCCGCGTGACAGCCAGCGTCGCAACGTTCACTAGGACTGGACAAGCCACCGCAGTCCAGGCACGGGTCGTGCTGATAGTCGAGTATTGTCTAGCCACCAAGTCATGTCCGACTCTTTTCCAATCCCCTGGACTGTAGCCCACCAGGCTCCTCGAGAACACACGAGTGGGTTGCCATTTCCTTCTTCAGGGGATCTTCCAGATCCAGCAATCAAATCTGCATTTCCTGCATTGGCAGGTGGATTCTTTACCACTGAACCACCTGGGAAGCCCGGGTCAATTGTTGCATGCACTTATCAGTGACGAGACAAGCTCAGAGAGGCCAGGTGGTCTGCCCCAGGTCACACAGCCAGGGTGGCGACCCACCTCACTGGTAGGCACAGCAGACCAAGGCTCAGAGGGAGGAGGGTTTGCCGGGGCTCACCGCGGCAAGGCTGAGACTGGAGGTTGAAGGCATTGAAAGTGTGCAGCCCAGCCCGCCAGGGGTGTCCCTGCCCCTCAGTGTCACCCCCGCCCCACTGATGGCCTCCACACAGCTGAAGTCAGCCTGAAGTTCTGCTCACTGACTCATCTGTTCAGTTAATGCGTGCCTCAGCTCTTACGGAACCCTGGGAGTGTCTGTGCTGGTCCCCACTGAGTGACCCCTGTGGTGAGTGAGAGCGCCAATGCCTGTGGCCTCTGGAGATTCCAGTCCCCCTCTAACAACAGGGAGCAGTCCCTGCCACACACGGAACCCGCCGCCCGCACGGGATTCCAGGACTGTCATCTGAGCAGTGTTTACAGGGAGCAGAGCGTCCCAGCCCGAGGTTAAAGATAGCACAGCTCAGGGGCTCACATCACAGGCCCAAAAGGAGATGACAGGCCAGCCCCCAGGATGGTGGCACTTGGCTGGCACTGCAGGGTGCTGACCCCGTGTCCCTGCAGAATGGTTGGGGGGTGTGGAGTCCTTCGGGAGGTTCAGTTAGGACTGGGTAAAGTGGTTGCCACAACAAGTGTTAAGCAAGACCCAGTCCAGATGCGGACAGCACCATCCGTCCTGGGGGCAGGGGGGGATCTGGGGGAGGGAGTGTTCCCTCCTCTGGCCTGAGCATCTGTGTTTCTAGTAGGTTGCAAAAGAGACAGTGACCCTCCACAGTGGACAGGACATTTGAGATCCTCCAGTGCAGCCATCTCCCCCTGACCTGAGTCCTGATGTCTTCTATTAAAAGCCTGTCAAGCAATGTTCTTGATCGAATGTCACCTCTTCCATGAAGCCCTCCCAGATCATCATCAATAATGTGGCCCCAGACAACCTCTACCCCATCCTCCTGTGTACTTGCCTCGTAATCCTTAAAACGTTAAACCTGTCACCTTTTTCTTTGTTTCCTTGTTTATTCATCATGTCCCTTCCTTAGAATGTCAGCTACTCAAGTTCATCCCATGCTGCATCCATAGCACCTAGAAGAGGGCCTAATTCAGTAGTTCATTAAGCATTTGTTGAATAAATAAATGAGCTCACATGGTTCATTCAAAACAAAAGAACAAGGAGCTCTGTGTGGCTGAATCAGAGTGAGTGAGGAGACTGGACTTCCTTGGTGGTCCAGTGTTTAATACTCAGCTTCCACTGCAAGGGATGCAGGTCCAATCCGTTACTGGGGAACTAAGATCCCACAAGCTGGCGGTGTGACCAAAGAAAAGGGGAGTGCAGTGCAGGAGGAGCTGGTGGACACAGGCAGATGGTGTAGGGCCTTAAGGCCCTAAAGAACAGAGTAATATTTACCCTCAGGGCTGTGGGGAACTGAAGCAGAATTTCACACCAAGGAGAGTCATGGCCTGCATGAGATCACTGGCTGCAGCTGGAAGAACAGATTGGAGGGAGGCGGTGGGATGCAGAGAAATGAACATACTTCAGATCTTTGGAGGAGGGCTGGCAGGACTCAATGAATTGGTTTGGGGAAGAAGAGTCTGAGGTGACTCCTGAGTTTGTTGGGCAGAATCAAAAAGTGGATGGATGGTGGGCCCGTCTAATGGGCCAGGGACAAATGGAGCCACGTGACACAGGGTGACTCCAGGGCCTAATGGGAGCTCCACTGGAGTGGCCTCGTTCACCACTGTTTAGTCAGTACCTAGGAAAATCCCTGGCAGGTAGTGGGAGTTCAGTCACTCTGTGTAGACTAATAAAAGGCTTCTAGCCCCCGGGGAAGGCATGTGAGTGAGCTGGTAGGTCAGCAGCCTGTGACCCAGCTCCAGTCAAAGAAAAAATCACCAAGGAAGCTAGAGAATTCTTTGAGCGTCTTGTTGTTGCTGCTGAGTTGCTCAGTCGTGTCTGACTCTTGCGGCGCCATGGACTAGAGCCTGCTAGACCCCTCACACAGCACGAGGTATGCTCATGTGTGCCATGCAGCTCAAGCAGAGCTTAGAGGGCAGTGTGTAGCCTTACGTGCTTGCGCCAGAAGACAAGCAGAATCTGCAGACTGTGGCCCCTGGGCCCAATCCAGCCTCATCTTCACAATCAAGTGTGACTGACACAGCCACATTCCTGTGCTCACACCTTCCCTGCGGCCACGCTCACGCTGCAGTTCTGCCAGAGACCCAACTGGCCCCCAAAGCCTAAAATATTTATTTCATATTAATAAATTAACAATTAATAGAATGTTTAGCCCTTTATAGACAAAAGCATGCCAATGCCTGATCCAAAATTCACCTTCCAAAGGTAGAAAATTCAGTGCGAACTAAATCCAAACAATAAAGAGTGGAAATCAACAAAATAGAAATGGGCAAATGATAGAGTAAAAGCCAGTGAAAGCAAAGCTGGTTCTTTAGAAAGTTTAATAAAATGGAATGAAACACAGAAGCATCCCTGGTGGTCCAGTGGTTAAGACGGTGCTTCTAATGCAGAGGGTGTGGGTTCAATCCCTGGTCAGGGAGCTAAGATCTCATATGCCTTGAGGTCAAAAACACAAAACATAAAGCAGAAGCAATATTGTAACAAATAAAGACTTTAAAATTGGCCCACATAAAAAAATATTGAATGAAACAGATGGGCTGGTAGGGTGAGGTCCTAAATTCTGCCCTGGGGTTACCACCTTGCAATCAATCCTCCGATTTAGTCCAGTTTCCTCACTCAGAATGAACATGTTCACTGGGCAGTGTGGTGTCTTTAGGACACAGGCTGTATTACCTTGGGAATGGCACTTCCTTTCCCTGAGCCTCAGTTTCCTCGTCTATGAAATGGGGTTGGTGGTAGCAGCTGCCTACCAGCATTGCAGTGCAGTGGTTTCAGTCACCCAGTTGTGTCCAACTCTTTACAACACCGGGGATTGTAGCCCACCAGTCTCTTCTGTCCATGGAATTTTCCAGGCAACAATACTGGAGTGGGCATGAAGAATTAAATGAGTTTATCCAAGAAACCCTGGCATACAGTCAAGTGCTCAGCGAAGCTGTCATAGGTGCCTACTGCCTGCACACTCCTTTATACATAACAATACACAGATGACCTGTAAAAAATTTAAGTAGTTATATATTTATTTGAATATGTTTTGGGGAACAAAGTATGGCTAGGCCCTCTATTTCCAATATGTGAATTCATAGATGTTAATACTGAAAAGTTCAAAATAAAGATGAGTTCATATATTTTTACAATCTTTTTCTGAGATAAAACCTTACCATTTTATTTATTCATTTTAAAAGTCTTAAGATGACTCATTTTAAGGGTTTGGGGTGTTTTTATTTTTTTTGCTTTTATATATTTTTAAAATTTATTTTTGGCTGCACCACAAGGCATGTGGGATCTTAGTTTCCCCACCAAGGATCAATCCCGCCTCCCCTGCATTGGAAATGTGGAGGCTTAACCACTGGACCAACAGGGAAGCCCCAAGTTTTACCACTTTAAATGTACAGTTAGTGGCTTTAGTGTAATTTTAAGGATGCCACCATCACCCCTATCTAATTCCAGGAAGGAAAAAAAAAGTTGCTTTTTAAATCTGTTTAAAGAAAAATATTAAATGACTCAAAGAATAGAAATTAAGTAAGAGGGCAGATGGCCAGCAGCAATGCTGGGGATGATAGTAGACAGGTAAGCAAAGTCTATGAATCCCCAGGAGGCTTTGAGAGGGCATCATGGCCCAGATTGACAGAAGGGGCCTCTAAGAACCACCAGGGATGCGAATGTGTACAGCACCCGCTGAGGGGTCTGGGGGAACCCCAGGGAGCCTCGGGGAAAAATAAGAGATGAGGCCAGGGCCCTCTGAGAGGTCAGGCCATTCCTTTTCTCAGGAAGAGGACCATTAAAAAAATATCTTCCTTTGGAAATTGGAAACCCTGGGCACCTTCCAGGGCTATAAAAAGGCCGTGTGTCCACTGACCAGGTTAAAAATAAAAAGATCCCCACCCAGGGGCATTTGGGGTTGGGAGGAGACACTGTGTAGGCACGGCAGGGTAGGTCTTGCTGTGTGACCTAAGGCAGGTGCCCTCTCTGGCCTCCGGTTCCCAATAGCATTACACTGAACGATTTCCAAATATCTAGTGAATGGGCATATTTATTCAGCTGCTGATCTTATTTACAGAGGTTGTTAACAGGGAGCGTGGCCTTTGGCATGGCCTGGAAGCTGGCACTCCCTGGCGGTTCTGACTCCCTCCCTGCCTGGTTTCTCTTAGGAAGAAACCCTTTCCCAGTCTCCAGGAAAGAGGAGAGGCAGGAGCTGTTGTTCAAGGGTGCCCCCTAGTGTCAGTGAATGCTCATCGCAGCATCTTGTTAGTCACTGAATCCTGTCCGACTCTTGCGACCCCATGGACTACAGCATGCCAGGGTTCCCTGTCCTTCCCTACCTCCTGGAGTTTGCTCAAACTCATGTCCATTGAGTCAGCAACTCTGGGTCCCCACAAATAAAGGAACCATCCTATTCTCCCCTCTGCCCCCCCACCGCTGGACATAGTTTTGTACCTGGTTGGACCACACTGGCTCTGCCCTCCCTTCCCAAGTCCCATGCCCCTTCCCACCACAGGGCCTTATGCTGGGCTGTGCCCCTTACCTAGAACACCCTTTCTCCCTGGAATGAGCCCCTCCAGGAAGCCTCCCACAGCTACTCATCCCTGTTTCCCCCTCCACCATGTCCCATCACACCCAGGGAGCCTCTTGGTTGTAACCACTTAGTCTAGTATCTATCTCCCCCACAGATGTGTGAGCAGAAACAGGGTCTGCTTTAATCCACAGTGTGTCTGAAACAGCCCCTGGCATACCTAAGTGCCGACAGACACCGTTCAGTAAATGAATGACTGGAACGCTCGCTGGCGGGAAAGAAGGGAACGTAGTTATCAAGAGTCTGTTTTGCACAGCGAGGGAAACCATAAGCAAAAGGGAAAGAAGACAGCCTACGACTACCAGGAAATATTTGCAGATGATGCAGCTGACAAGGGCTTCATTTCCAAAACATACAAACAGTTACACAACTCAGTAACAAAAGCAACCCAATCTAAACACGGGCAGAAGACCTAGACAGACATTCCTCCAAGGAAGACATACAGATGGACAATAGGCACATAAAAAGACGGTCAGTATCACTGATCATAAGGAAATGAAGATCAGAAACTAAAATAAGGTACCACCTCACACTGGTCAGAATAGCCAGCATTAAAAATGCTCTCCAAATGCCGGGGAGGATGTGGAGAAAAGAGAACCCTCTTCTGCCTTTGGCGGGGATGTACAATTGGTGCAGCCACTGTGGAGAACAGTATGGAGATTCCTCAAAAAAATAAAAATAGAACAACCTGCAACTCCACGAGTGGGCATATATATGGAGAAAGCTCTAATTTGAAAAGACACTGCACCCGTATGTTCATAGCAGCACTGTTTACAACAGACAGGACACAGAAGCAATCTGAGGAGCCATCAGCAGATAGATGGATAAAGAAGCACAGTACATGTCTACAACGGGAGACTACTCAGCCATAAACAAGAACGAAATAATGCCATTTGCAACAACATGGATGGCCTAGAGATGATCCTATTGAGTGAGGTAAATGTCATATCATTTCTATATGGATTCTAAAATATAAGTGAACTTATCTGCAAAACAGCAACAGACACACAGACACAGAAAACAGATTTATGATTACCAAAGGAGAAAGGGGGTGGGGAGGAATGGATCAGGAGTTTGGGATTAGCAGGTGTAAACTACTATATATAAAGTAGATAAACAACAAAGGTCTACCCCATAGCACAGGGAACTATATTCAGTATTCTGTATTAAACCATACCAGAAAATAATATGAAAATATATACATATGTATAACTGAATCACCTTGCTGTAAACCAGAAAAAGAGATTGTTTCAAAGATAAAAACAGACTTAAGCAGTAATTCAAGTTCAGGCAGACCACAGAGGCACTGTAAGTTTGGGTCCAGACCATGGCAATAAAGTGAATATCGTAATAAACCAAGTCACACAAATGCTGAGGTTTCCCAGTGCACACGTGTGTGTGCGCGCTTAGTCGTGTCCGACTCTGCAGCCCCGTGGACCAGGCTGCTCTGTCCACGGGATTTCCTAGGCAAGAATACTGGGGTGGGTTGCCATTCCCTTCTCCAGTTCCCAGTGTATCTCAGTTATATTTACACTTAGACTGTATTCTATTAAATGTGCAGGACTTACCTGGTGGTCCAGTGGTGAAGAATCTGCCTGCCAATGGAGACACAAGTTCTATCCCTGGTCCGGAAAGATCCCACAGATGCCTCAGAAGCAACTAAGCCCGTGTGCCACAACTATTGAGCTTGTGGCCGGGATCTGCAACTACTGAACCCACTGGCTGCAATTACTGAAGCGCAAGTGGCCGAGAGCCCGTTCTCTGCAACAAGAGAGGGCACCGCCATGAGAAGCCCACGCTCTGCAACGAAGAGTAATCCCTGCTCACCGCAGTGAAGACCCAGCCAGCCAAAAATAAACATAAATAAAAATAAAGGTGTGCAGCAGCTCTCTCGTTTAGCATAGCCGCCTTCCTGAGTGATCTGGGCCACATTTTTGGAGGACCTGCGGCAGCTACTGTGCTGGCACTTACCCCTTCCCCTGCGCTGTTCTGTTATGAAGATGGCCTCTTTCCTTCAACCTCATGAACCCCCTTCTGCGGGCCTCACACTTTTCTCTTGTAGTCTCCTCACCTCTCTCGGCCGTCACAGAACTGAAGAGGGCTAGGGCCGGGGTCTGGATGAGGCTTTGGCTTACAGGAATGAATGCTGTGGCTGGTTTGATCTCCTATCCTGACCACAAAAACTTTCTCCCTATCAGAGTGAGGCTGTTTCATTCTGTTATCGTTTGTGCATTCACTGGAGTAGCACTTGATTTTCTGCAAAGCCTTTTCCTTTCTTTGGGTTCACAACTTGGCTAATTGTAGCAAGAGGCCCAGCGGTCGGCCGCTCTCTGCTTTTGACATGTCTTCCTTATGAAGTGTCATCTCTAGCTTCTGATTTACAGAGATGTGTGACCTTTCCTTTCCCTAGAACATGTAGAGGCCATTGTGGGGTTGTTAACTGACCTAATTTCAATATTCTTATATCTCAGGGGATAAGGGGGCCCAAGGAGAGGGAATCAGCTAGCGGGTGGGGCAATCAGCGCACACACACACATACACACACACACCCCGCGGGGACTTCCCTGGCAGTCCAGTGATTAAGACTTTGCCTTCCGGTGCAGGGACTGTAGGTTTGATCCTTGGTCAGGCAGTCTAAAAAATAAAACATAAGACAGCAGTGATATTGTAATAAATTCAATAAAGACTTTAAAAATGATCCACATCAAAAAAAATTTTTTAACACATATATATTTATTAAGTTCATAGTCTTATATGGCATCCCCAAAATTACAATAGTCAAAGAGCACTGATCACAGCTCATCGTGACAAATACAATCATGATGAAAAAGTCTGAAATTTTGTGTGAATTACTAAAACGCGACACCGAGACACAAAGGGAGCAGAGGCTGTTGGGAAAATGGTGCTGAGCGACTTGCTTGTTGCAGAGTTGCCACAGACCTTCAATTTTTTTTTTTAATGCAATATTTGTGGACGGCAATAAAGTGAAACAGGATACAACAAGGTTTGTTTGTTCACTTGTTGACAGCCTACTGTGTGCCAGGTACAGTGAAGTCAGACAAACATTGTGTCCTCCGAAAGAAGACCAGTAACAATGTGTGTGATGACTAGGTAGCTTCTATTTGTCCTAAAGTGCTAAGAGTTATGGAAAAAGAAGTCAGAGTCAGGGGGGTTGGTGGGTGCCATTGAAAATGAATTTTAAATGGGGGGACCTCATAGAAGTCTCTATTGAGAGTGACAATTGAGCAAAGATCTGGAGAAGGTGAGAGAAGGAGCTATGGCAGAGTGTGAAGGAAGGGTCCTGGGCAGTGAGCAGAGCATATGCAAGGGCCCCGGGGCAGGACTGTGCCTAGCGTGTTAGAGGAACTGCAAGGAAGTCTGTGTGGCTGGAGTCAAGTGGGCGAGGGGGAGACAGGGAGGAGCGGAGGGCACAGAGGGAACCCACAGGTCGTGCAGGTAGGACTTGGAGGTTTACCCCCAGGGAGGCGAGACCCCGGAGGGCCAAGGGCAGAGGAGGGGCAGGGCCTGCCCTCTTGTGGATGCTTCAGGGAGGACAGACTGTGGCAGTGAGCCTGGGAGTCTAGGGACCAGGATGCAGGTGACGGTGCTGGTCCAGAAGTGAGTGGGCTCTGGACAGTGTTTTGAAAGCAGAAGCTGAAACCTGACAGGTCAGTTGAGGGTGCCTGCCATCTTCTAGCTGAGAACTCCCAGGACAGAGCTTCCATCCACAAAGAAGGGACGTGGGGGGAACAGGTTAGGGAGGCTGGTCAGACACAGCGTGGCCATGCTGAATGTGAGACCCACCCCCACCATGAACCCCCAGCACCTGGAGACGTTGAGGCATCTGGAGCCTGGAGCTCAGGAGAGATCTGAGCTGGAGATGGGGCTGACTGTATAGATGAGGCCACTGAGGAGGGGAGAGACCCCAGAGGGTCCAGGAAAGAGGAGAGGGATGGCATGGGGCATGAAGGGGTGAGAGAATATGGGCCCTGAAACCTTGTGAGGACAGAGGTCTTGGAGGCCAACAGGCACGTAGACACTTCAGACAAGGGGAGGAGGACAGAGAAGTCATCATTGGACTGAACAGCTCAGTTCTAACGACGTAGACCAGGGCGGTTTCTGCAGCCTTGGGAGGAAGGAGGGCTGATTCTGGAGTGAGCACTTTAGGAAAGACCCCACCCTGGCCCCTCTCAGGGCTGAGCCCCCTTTCTAGAAGGCCCTCTATTTGCATGGGCAGAGGAGTGGGGGAGGAGGTGGCTACACAGCCCCCAGAAACTTCCTCCTTCTGACTCCACTAGACTTTCATTTTCCCGAGCAAGGACCTGTCTGGCCTGGTTATGGGTCAGGGTAACCAGCATCACGGCCTCTGGCAAAGGCCCAGGACAGAGCCAGACCTGAGCAGGAAGCAGATGCTTCTAGAAGAAACAAGACACTGGTTGCCTCATCACAGGCCATCTGCAGACCTCCACACCAGCACCCTGGTGGACAGCTCTGCCCAGGCATGTGTTTGCTTATTACCTCACCTCGGGTGAGAGTCTGGACGCTCCATGGCCATCACTGGGTGGGGCTGGTGCAACCAGAAAATAAAAAATAAAAGTATGATTTCTCATATTTTTGTTCCACCCTGCAATGGATTGCCTGATCAGCCCCGAGGCACTCCACTGCTCTAGCTATCCAGTTTCTAAGAGTGTTTCTCATACTGGTTATGAAGGGGCGAGGGGGGGAATACTATGCAGCCCTGAAAAAGAATAAGACTATACAAACAGTGCTAGCCCATGCTCCTGACAGTAGGGGTGGCCTAAGAATGCATGTTCATGCTCTGCTGAGTGAAAGAAGTCAGATGCCAGAGACCATCTACTGTGTGATACCATTGATATGAAACGTCCAGAGACAGACAGCAGATTCCTGGTTGCCAGGGGCTGAGGAGGGCGCTGCCAAGTGACTGCTGTTGGGGATGTGGCTTCTTTAAGGAGTGATGAGAACATTCTGGAACTGGTGATGACTTTGCAATATATTGATTAAAAACCACTGAAGTGTACACTAAAAAATAAGATAATTCTCATAAGAAATAAATTCAAGCTTTAGATTTTTAAAAAGGGAAAAATATTTTTAAAAACTTCCTTTTTGTGAGGGGGCAGGGCGCATCTTTGCTCCTGCAAAAGAGCTTTTTCCAGTTACGGCTAGCAGGGCCTGTTGTCTGGTTGCAGCGCTCAGGTTTCTGATTGCAGTGACTTCTCTTGTTTGCAAGCACAGGCTCTAGAGCACTCGGGCTCAGGAGTTGTGTCTCTACAGCATATGGAATCTTCCCGGACCAGGGATCAAACCAGTGTCTCTTGCATTGCAAGGTGGATTCTTAACTACTGGACCACCAGGGAAGCCCCTCTGTTTTCCCTTCAGGGCTGTTTGGCCTAGAGGAAGCACCCCCAGGCCCATAGAGCCATGTGAGGTGGGCCGATCTCTGAGCTGGAGGTGGCCACCAGGGGGCGCTGGAGCAGCAGGAATTGTGGCCTCCTATGAAGTTGACCGTCCCTACAGGGTCTCCCTTCCAGGCCTTTGCCAGTGCTGTGCCCACCCTCAGGGACACTTTTGCCCTGGTTCATTCTGACATAAGCCTCTGGTGTCAGCAGACTTCCTCCTTCCAGAAGGTCCTCTTAATCCCCCCTAGGCTGGTCAAGGATCCCCTTTGAGCCCCCTACACTTTATCACAGTCCTGACCACCCTGTAACTCTGTCTCTGAAACTGCCCCATGACCCCTGGAAGGATAGAACAGAAATGTCTCAGGTCATCTAAGGGGGTGACCACTCAGCCTTACGTCCAATGGCCTGCACATTGTAGGAGCTCAATAAATGTTGGTTGGCTAAATGGATGGAAGAATCCACATCCTCTCCACTTACTGCCCAGTAAGCTCCATGGGGACAGGGACCAGGCTTGTGACCACAGCGCCCAGCAGGGTCTGCCCACAGTATGTGCTCACTGTTTTTCTGTCAAAAGGATTCACTTTACTGAACAGTTATTGTGTGCCACGGCCGTGGTGGGTTCTGAAAACGCTACAGTGACCAGGACAGATCAGGCCCAGGCTCCCTCAGGGTGGGCAGGCTGTAGTGAAGCCAGAAATTAGCAAGTAATGAAGTGAACAGGAATATTTCAAAGAATTTTTAAAAATCAAGGCCATAAATTCACAAGCTGCTAAAATCCAGTAGGAAGACACCTGGCTCCTTATCTTGCCCCCAAAGACTGCTGGTGAGCTGTATGACCTTAGATAAATGACACCACCCCTCCTGACCTCAGTCTCCTCATCTGTAAACTGGGAACACATTTTCTAGCTCCCATGGCCACTGATGAAATGAAGTGAGTGCAGGCACGCAAATTTGGTCACTCAGTTGTGTCCAGTTCTTTGCCACCCCATGGAACTAGCCTGCCAGGTTCCTCTGTCCATGGAATTTTCCGGTTAAGAATACTGGAGCAGGTTGCCATTTCCTCCTTTAGGGGATCTTCCTGACCCAGAGATCAAACTCATGTCTCCTGCACTGGCAGGAGGATTCTATACCACTGAGCCACCTGGGATGCCATTCACTACGTGAAGCCCTCAGCTCAGGGCTTTCAAAACGATCATCTTTTAAATACATCGGGTTGATGCAGTGATGTACCTACCAGAGTTCCAGACCGAAGCTTGCCAGGTCCATGGCACAGGTGAGAAAGATGCGGCCCAGAAAACGGCTGTGACTTGTGACTCACAACATTTCGGGGACAAAATAAAAGCTCACGTTCTGAATGTGCCCACTTCTTCTCCCTCTTCTGCCTCCACCGAGGTCTAGCCCCCAGCCTCACTGGCCTGGACTCGCAGCTTCTGCCTCGCTCCCCAGTCTGCCCTCCCTGCAGCAGTCACCAGAGGGCGCGTATGAGCACCTGAGTCAGTCTCCGCCCCTCTTTTGCCATAGCCCTCCAGGGCTCGCAACTCCTTGAGAGCAAAAACCGAAGTCCTCCTGCAGCCCTCAAAGCCCTGCACGACCTGCCTGTGCCTTCTCTCCTGGACCTCCTCCCTCTCTCCTATCACCTACTCTGTCTTTGCTGTTCATGCAGAGTATGTGCCCCTAGGGTCTTTGCATAGCCTGTTTCCTCTGCCCAGAAGATCACCTTCCTTTCCAAGTTCTTCCCATGATGACCAGCTCCTTTTCTTTCTCTAGATATTGGCTGTAACGAACCTCCTCAAAGAAGCCCTTCCTGGCTATCTGGGCCAAAGTTCTTCCTCGTGAGGCATTACCGTGAGGTGCCCTGTTTATTTCCTCGGAAGTCTCCTCACTTACTGAAACTACCTCACTTCCTCATTTGATGACTCATTCGCTGCTCCCTCCCCTCCACCTCCGCCTGCAATTGAAAATACAGTAGGGACAGTTCACATTTGCCCCTACTGCACCTCAATATCTGGGACGATTCTGGCACACAGCAGGAGCTCAATAAATATTGGTCAACTGAAAAAATGGCAAGTGTCCGATGAATTGTGGCAGATCCTAGCCTCAGTCATCAGAAACTTTCTGTTTGGGACTTCCCTGGTTGCCCAGTGGTTGGGACCCAGCGTTTTCATTGGGGTGACCCAGGTTTCGTCGGTGGTCAGGGAACCAAGATCCTGTAAGGCAAGCTGCAGGGTCAAAAAAGAAGAGAAAAAAGGGGAAACCATCTGTTCCCTTGACCCCACCCCAAGAAAAAATCTAATCTTTCCAGATTTCACTTCACTGGGGGAAGGCCAGTCCAGGAGCAGATCCTCAACAAAATCTGAGTCAGCTACTAAAATAGCAAATGGTGCGTGACAGCCTGGATGACTCACACCAGGCGCGCCCTTTAGGATGGCTGGTGGAAGAAAGGGCATGCTAAGTCAGTGTTCAAACCCTGCTGTTGGGCCAGACACACATATACCCTTCCTGGGGTGGTCTCATTTCCGCCCTTGGAAATCCAACTACGGCACTGCAATCTCCCCATTTACAATCGGTGTGGCTTTGGGGCCAGAATGCACCTCTCTCAGCCTTGGTTTTCTCCATCTGCAAAATGGGACCAGAAGGCAATGGCACTCCACTCCACTACTCTTGCCTGGAAAATCCCATGGATGGAGGAGCCTGGTGGGCTGCCATCTACGGGGTCGCACAGAGTCAGACACGACTGAAGTGACTTAGCTGCAGCAGCAGCAACAGAATCTTTTACTCCAGGGGGAGGGTCAATTTTTTTTTTTTTTTTTTTTGGCTGCAATGCAGGGCGTGTGGGATCTTATTTCCCTGACCGGGGATGGAAACCACATCCCTTCCAGTGGACAGTGGAGTCTTAACCACTGAAGCACCAGGAAAGTCCCAGGGAGGTCATTTTTGAGGATTAGAATGTTTACATATGTAAAGCCTCCAAAATGGATAAATGGTAAGTGCTCAACAAACGTTAATTCTATTCTTATTCTCAAAAGAGAATAAGAGACCCTTAAAAAGATTAATCCCCTTCATACCAGACACGAAGTTAACAAGCACTTACACTGTCCCTGGTATTTCAGTGCAATCGCCCACAATCTGCTGATGACATTGGAACAATGGCCTCATAAACCCATTTCACAGATGAGAAAGCAGAGACTCAAGAGTGGTGAAGGCACTTGTACAAGAATATGCAGTGTGATCTGAGTCCAGCCTTCAAGGGAAGAGCATCAATGCAGACCCCTTCTTCCCCAAAAAAGGGCTGCAATAGAAACATCTAAATGTACTCTCAGTGTGTTTTCTCTCCACCTTCTCTAGAATTAGAACCAACACTTTTGGCAAAGCACATGGCCTGTGAGAAGATTATATGTCCCAGCTTCCCTTGCAGCTGGGGGTGGTCCAGGGGACTACATCCTGACCAATGAAGTGAAACCAAAATTTAAGCTCCTGTTCCTTTTATGGCAATAGTAGCCACCTGGTTTTTGTTTTGCTTCTGGCCACACAGTATGGCATGTGGGATCTCAGTTCACTGACAAGGTATGGAACCCGTGCCCCCTGCAATGGAAGCGGAGAGTATTAACCACTGGGCCACCAGGGAAGCCCCACTAGCCATGTTTTAATCTTGACAAATGGCAAGGAGCAGGCCTTCCTGAGTACAATGGTGCTATCAAAGCATTCAATAAATATTTATTACAATTGAAACACCATACTCATACCCCCAGCTCATTCCCCATCACCACCATCTAGAGAGAGGGGAAGAGAAAGAATTTATAAACTCATATCTAGTTCTGCCACATCCAGGGCCAGAAAGTCATGGGGCCCATTTTGCCCTATTTCCTGAGATGGAAGTTCTCCCCTGAAGTGTCCTGAAAGTAGCAAACAACCCCGTGTTCCACCGCCCCCTAGAGATGAACGGGGTGGTCAAAGCCGAGGTCATCAGATCCAGTCACCTGGTCATTCCATTTCCCTCGGCTTGTCCTCGGGCGCCTGGGTCCCTCTCTGATTCCACATGTGGTTGTTGACCCCCAGCTGTACCATCTGTGCATGCTGTATGATGAGGGGCTGGAGTCCAGGGCTCTGAGGACGCGCAGGTGGTGCCTGTGAGAAGTCTGGGGCCCGTGGGAAGACCGGTGGGGGTTGCTGGAAGGCAGGTGGGGGTTGCGGGAAGGTTGGCGGGGGTTGTGGGAAGATAGGTGGGGGTTGCGGGAAGGTCGGTGGGGGCGTGCCCCCCAGCCAAGGAGGTAGGGGCGGTGGCTGATGACCTGGCAGGGTGGGAAAGGGTGATGGTGGGGTTCCCAGGGACCCCTGTCCCCCTAAGGGCAGCTGAGTTCCAAATGGCATGTAGTTCGCCAAAGCAACCTGGAGCTTCTCCAGCTGCGTCTGGTAGGCCAGGTAGCTATGGACGTAAGCTGAGTACGCCGCGCCCCACGCCGCTGCGTGCTGCCGTTCACTTTCCAGCTGTTGGCTCTGTTCCCGCAGTGCCCGGGCATCCTGTTCCTTCCGCCACTTGTCCTTGCGGGCCCGTAGCATCTGGGGCTTGAAGGTGTTGGTCACCTTCCTGGCAAAGATCTTGGAGTGCTCGTCCAGCAACACCAGGCCGGTAAGCAGGCTAGCCGTGCTGGGGCTGAGCTGGGCCAGGGAACTCTCCAGGGGCAGGAAGGGAATCACGCAGTCCTGCCATCCGTGGCGCGTGAGGCTGCTCATCAGAGACTGGTTCGTCTGATGCTGGCTCAGGCGGCAGTCGAAGTTGGAGGTGAGCAGCAGGATGATGAATGCTGAGTGGTCTAGAGCGTCCTGCAAGCAGTGCAGCTCCCTCGCCCGGGCACCTGGAAATCCTCGCAGAACGTGGCCCCATCGCGCACTCCCAGCGCCTCCAGCCTCTCGCGCACGCGCAGTGCGATGTGCTCGTCTGCACTGGCGTGGAGCACCACAAAGTTATAGAATTTCTGCTCCGACGACTCCAGCTCCGGAGGAGGGGCCTCTGGGTTCCAGACGGTCGGGTGAGCCGTAGGAGGGGCGGGGTGAGCCGTAGGAGGGGCCGGGTGAGCCGTAGGAGGGGCCGGGTGAGCCGTAGGAGGGGCCGGGTGAGCCGTAGGAGGGGCCGGGTGAGCCGTAGGAGGGGCCGGGTGAGCCGTAGGAGGGGCCGGGTGAGCCGTAGGAGGGGCCGGGTGAGCCTTAGGAGGGGCCGGGTGAGCCGTAGGAGGGGTCGATGGGGAAGGAAAGGGAGCCGTCGATGGGGAAGGAAAGGATGCGGGTGTTTGGGGCGCGGAAGGAGTTGGTGGGCGTGGCTGAGCCGACAGGTAAGCGGTGTCTTCCTCTGAAAGTTGGACTGGCGTCTGATCTGTGACTAGGCAGGCGTTTGTGGAAGGCGAGGGGAGAGATTTCGGAGCTGCTGACACATCGGTACACTCCACCGGATAGTGGGCGCTGATTTCCGGAACTTCCGGTGGGTCGTGCGGGCTGGCGAGGCAGGCATCTGTGGTCACCTCGGGAAGCCCGGAGCCTGGGCTGCTTGGCCGCACCGGGGAGCTGGCAGCCTCCACCGATGGGGGCCAGCTCATCTCCTCGGGTTCCTGGCAACCCAAAGGGGCAGGCTCAGGCACCACACTGGCCTGAGCATGGTCACACAGCTTGCTGGGCCCGTGGGGGGTGTGGTGCACGCTCAGGAGGGCCATGGTGGGCGATTGACTGATTTCCAAGTTGCTGCCCAGGGAGGCCGGGCTGCCAGTGGATCTCAAGGAACACGCTCTGCTCCAGCCCGAAAGATGCTCTATGGGCCGCGGGTCGCTGCGCGTCTGGGAAAGTGAGGCCGAGGACGGCGGGAGGCAGCCCAGATCGGAACGCAGTGTTTGGACTCCTCCCAGATCCCCAAGGACGGCCCACCCGCACCGGTCCCGGGCCTCTTCCTGGAGCTCCCCCAGCTGGAGGTCGTCCCTGGAGCTGAAAGCGCGGAGGGCTGTCCGGTAGGCCTCCACCCGCATAGTCGCGGGACACAGCTTCTCCTCGGCGAGAAGGTGGTACACCCTGGCCACGGCCCAGGACACGTCTGGGGGTTCCTCTGGAGTCTCGGTACTGTCCACTCCAGCCCACTGGCGGGCCACCAGTTGGGCCACCGCATCCGCCTTCAGCTCCTCCAGGGAGATCCTGGCCTCGGTCTCCTGGCCCAGCTTCAGGAGAACCATGGCGTGCAGGAGGTACGCCCCACGGCAGCCGGCCTCAGGGTCTTCAGTTTGTGCTTAAGATACAAGAGCTTGTCTTGACCCGCCGCGCCTAGAATGTCAAAGGCGCCAGAGAGCGAAGGGCCGGTGCAGGCCATGGGCTCAGGTGGGCGTGGCCTCCAGCGGCGGCGGGAGAAGCGCTGGATGATGAAGTCATGTTCCACACCCTGACCCGCTGCGCTGCAGGCCCGGTGTCTCCACCCTGCTCACGGGTACCAGGACCCCTGGGGGCTGTAGAGCTGACCTGTGAAGCAGAAAGACACGCTTATCACCAGAAAGAGGGCTCTGAGAGACAGTTCAGATGTCACCCCCCAGAATGCCACCAAATCTTAGCAGACCCGGACTGCCCTGGCGGTCCAGTGGTTCAGAATCTGCCCTGCAATGCAGGAGATGTGGGTTCAGTCCCTGATCGGGGAACTAAGACTCCACGTGCAGCAGAGCTACTGAGCCCAGGCTCTGAAGCCCAAGTGGCACAATTGGAAAGTCTGCAGGCAAGAATACTGGAGTGGGTAGGCATTCCCAGGAAGATCCTCTGGAGAAGGAAATGGCTACCCACTCCAGTATCTTGGCCTGGAGAATCCCACAGACAGAGGAGCCTGGCGGGCCACATTCCATGAAGTCGAAAAGGGTCAGACACGACTGAGCAACTAATATTTTTTTCCATTCACAGAGGAAAAAGGTAAGCCAGAGAAGTGAAGTCATTTGCCCCAAGTCACAGCCAGTGAGAGATCTGGGGTTTGTTTGTTGGTTGTTTGATATTTTGCCACATGGCGTAGGAGATTTTAGTTCCCCAGTCAGGGATGGAACCTGCACCCCCCAGAGTGGAAGCACGGAGTCTTAACCATTGGACTGCCAGAGAAACCCCAGAGCTGGGATTTGAACCCCAGCTGTCTGGTTCCAGCTTCCCTGCTCGGCTTCCCTGGTGGCTCAGAGATTAAAGTGTCTGCCTGCAATTCGGGAGACCTGGGTTCAATCCATGGGTTGGGAAGATCCCCTGGAGAAGGAAATGGCAACCCACTCCAGTATTCTTGCCTGGAGAATCCCATGGACGGAAGAGCCTGGTGGGCTACAGTCCACGGGGTCACAAAGAGTCGGACACGACTGAGCAACTTCATTTTCACTTCACTCACTTGTCTGGTTCCAGAGGCTGGGGCTAATGTGCTTAACCACAAGACTACACTGCCCATTAGGATGCTAATAAGCCCACTTACGGAAGTGTTTCAGGGAGCTGAGTAGCGTTAACACATGGAAAGTTCTGAGTCCCATGAATGGAAGTCAGCAGGCACTCAGTACCTGTCACTCAGGAAGTCACCTAGGTGACACCGGTGACCCCACCTCCTGGTATTCACAGTCCAGGGTGGTCCTTCCACTGTGGTCCTAGAGTTCGTGAGTTTGATAGAATATGGCAGAAGTGATGAGGCGTTACTTGTGACATTAGGTTATGAAAGACACTGGCTTGGGATTTCCCTGGCAGTCCAGTGGTTAAGATTCTGCGTTTCCATTGCAGAGAGTATGAGTTCGATCCCTAGTTGGGGAACTAAGATAGCACATGCCATATGGAACAGCCAAAATAAATAAAATTTAAAAAAATAAATAAAAGACACTGGCTTCCTTCTTAGTCATTCTCTCTGTCACTCTGTCAGGGGCAAACCTTGATATAAAGGGCCCACCTGGGGAGGAACTGAGGCTTCTAACCACCAGCCAGTAAACCACCACCACCACCAAGCAGCGGTACCGAGAGAAAAGTCAGTTGTGACTAAACCACCACCACCAGCAGCCACATGGGGGTACACGGGGGTGCCAGTCTCAGAATCCAGCCTCAGTGGAGTCTTCAGATGATGCAGCCAGGAAGACGGCTTGACTGCAAGTTTATCGGAGACCTAGAGACAGAACCAGCCAGCTCATCGGACCCTCAGATTCCTAATATTCAGAAACGGTGTGAGGTAATAAATGCTTGTGTTTTGAAGCCACGAAGTTCTGGGGTAATTTGTTATGTAGCAATAGCTAACTGATACATGTTAAAGTTAATCATGACCAAGGGTCAGGTCTGTGACTAACACTGTTGCCAAGCCTTTGGAGGCTCTTTCCTCTTCTCTCCATTTCTTGAAAAATGCCAAGTTGGTTCCCACCACAGGCTTTTTTCACACACCATTCCCTCTGCTTGGAGCACTGAGACCTTTGCCTGGGTGACCCAAATCTCATCCTCAGCCCCCAGATACAATGACACCACCTCAGGGAGCCCTCGGTGACCACCCTGGTTCTCTATCCCAGTCTGTCTTCTCCATGTCCCCCCACAACAGAACTGGCCACTGGGTGACCTTTTCCTGTGTGTTAAACCTTTTACATTTTCTGTCTGCCTCCCAACCACCAGCTTTCCCAATAGCTCAGTTGGTAAAGAATCTGCCTGCAATGCAGGAGACCCCAGTTCAATTCCTGGGTCAGGAATATCCCCTGGAGAAGGGATAGGCTACCCCACTCCAGTATTCTTGGGCTTCCCGGTGGCTCAGCTGGTAAAGAATCTACCTGCAATGCAGGAGACCCCAGTTAATTCCTGGGTCGGGAATATCCCCTGGAGAAGGGATAGGCTACCCCACTCCAGTATTCTTGGGCTTCCCCGGTGGCT
This sequence comes from Madoqua kirkii, assembly GCA_006408675.1. Classification (NCBI taxonomy): domain Eukaryota; kingdom Metazoa; phylum Chordata; class Mammalia; order Artiodactyla; family Bovidae; genus Madoqua; species Madoqua kirkii. The sequence goes on from SJYC01006396.1 coordinate 42,064, forward strand.
CAGCTGGTAAAGAATCTACCTGCAATGCAGGAGACATGGGTTCTATCCCTGGGTTGGGAAGATCTCCAGGGGAAAAGCATGGCAACCCACTCCAGTATTCTTGTCTGGAGAATCGAGGAGCCTGGTGGACTACAGTCCATGGGGTCGCAAAAAGTCAGACATGACTGAGTGACTAAGCACAGCCAGCCCAGGAGACACACGTTCAGTCTTCTGTCTAGGAAGATCCCACATGCCTCAGGGCAATTAAGCCCTTAGGCTGCAACTACTGAAGCCTGAGTGCCTAGAGCCTGCGCTCGGCAACAAGAGAAGCCACTTCAATGAATAACCCGGCGCTGCAGCTACAGAGTAGCCCCCACTCGGCACAACTAGAGGATGCCCCCTGTGCAGCAACAAAGACCCAGTGCAGCCAAAAATAAATTAAAAAACAGAAAACAGGCAAAGAGGGACTTTCCTCATGGTCCAATGGGTAGGACTCTGCTTCCACTTGCAGGGGGGCCTGGGTGTGACCCCTGGTCAGGGAACTAAGGGCTTCCCAGGTGGCACTAGTGATAAAGAGCCTGTCTGCAATGCAGGAGACGCAGGAGACTTGGGTTTGATCCCTGGGTCGGGAAGATCCCCTGGAAGAGGGCATAGCAACCCACTCCAGTATTCTTGCCTGGAGAATCCCATGGACAGAGGAGCCTGGCAGACTACAGTCCATGGGGTCACAAAGAGTCAGACACAATGGAAGCAACTTAGCAAAGCACAGCACAGCAGCCCAGGGAACTAAGATCCTGTAAGCCACGTGGTGTGGAAAAAAAAAAAAAAGGCAGGCACAGAAGAAGACACCATGAAAAGTGTTCCAAAACCCCAAATTTAAGTCCCCAGATGCTCCAGGTATATCACGTTCAGACCTGTAAAAATGCACAGCCTCACTCAGTCCAGGGGGCTAAGAACACTTCTTTTGCCGCTCAACTATGCCTACTTCCTGTTCCACCCTGGTGCCCACGATGAGACTTCCCCCCGCCACCCCGCCAAGAGCCAAAACCAGTACATCTCCACCATGGACAACTCTATCCCCACAGGGGACACTTGGCAACATCTAGGGACAGTTCTGATAGTCACAACTGCATCAA
>SJYC01006397.1:0-12929 GCA_006408675.1 Madoqua kirkii
GCGGGACACAGCTTCTCCTCGGCGAGAAGGTGGTACACCCTGGCCACGGCCCAGGACACGTCTGGGGGTTCCTCTGGAGTCTCGGTACTGTCCACTCCAGCCCACTGGCGGGCCACCAGTTGGGCCACCGCATCCGCCTTCAGCTCCTCCAGGGAGATCCTGGCTTCGGTCTCCTGGCCCAGCTTCAGGAGAACCATGGCGTGCAGGAGGTACGCCCCACGGCAGCCGGGCCTCAGGGTCTTCAGTTTGTGCTTAAGATACAAGAGCTTGTCTTGACCCGCCGCGCCTAGAATGTCAAAGGCGCCAGAGAGCGAAGGGCCGGTGCAGGCCATGGGCTCAGGTGGGCGTGGCCTCCAGCGGCGGCGGGAGAAGCGCTGGATGATGAAGTCATGTTCCACACCCTGACCCGCTGCGCTGCAGGCCCGGTGTCTCCACCCTGCTCACGGGTACCAGGACCCCTGGGGGCTGTAGAGCTGACCTGTGAAGCAGAAAGACACGCTTATCACCAGAAAGAGGGCTCTGAGAGACAGTTCAGATGTCACCCCCCAGAATGCCACCAAATCTTAGCAGACCCGGACTGCCCTGGCGGTCCAGTGGTTCAGAATCTGCCCTGCAATGCAGGAGATGTGGGTTCAGTCCCTGATCGGGGAACTAAGACTCCACGTGCAGCAGAGCTACTGAGCCCAGGCTCTGAAGCCCAAGTGGCACAATTGGAAAGTCTGCAGGCAAGAATACTGGAGTGGGTAGGCATTCCCAGGAAGATCCTCTGGAGAAGGAAATGGCTACCCACTCCAGTATCTTGGCCTGGAGAATCCCACAGACAGAGGAGCCTGGCGGGCCACATTCCATGAAGTCGAAAAGGGTCAGACACGACTGAGCAACTAATATTTTTTTCCATTCACAGAGGAAAAAGGTAAGCCAGAGAAGTGAAGTCATTTGCCCCAAGTCACAGCCAGTGAGAGATCTGGGGTTTGTTTGTTGGTTGTTTGATATTTTGCCACATGGCGTAGGAGATTTTAGTTCCCCAGTCAGGGATGGAACCTGCACCCCCCAGAGTGGAAGCACGGAGTCTTAACCATTGGACTGCCAGAGAAACCCCAGAGCTGGGATTTGAACCCCAGCTGTCTGGTTCCAGCTTCCCTGCTCGGCTTCCCTGGTGGCTCAGAGATTAAAGTGTCTGCCTGCAATTCGGGAGACCTGGGTTCAATCCATGGGTTGGGAAGATCCCCTGGAGAAGGAAATGGCAACCCACTCCAGTATTCTTGCCTGGAGAATCCCATGGACGGAAGAGCCTGGTGGGCTACAGTCCACGGGGTCACAAAGAGTCGGACACGACTGAGCAACTTCATTTTCACTTCACTCACTTGTCTGGTTCCAGAGGCTGGGGCTAATGTGCTTAACCACAAGACTACACTGCCCATTAGGATGCTAATAAGCCCACTTACGGAAGTGTTTCAGGGAGCTGAGTAGCGTTAACACATGGAAAGTTCTGAGTCCCATGAATGGAAGTCAGCAGGCACTCAGTACCTGTCACTCAGGAAGTCACCTAGGTGACACCGGTGACCCCACCTCCTGGTATTCACAGTCCAGGGTGGTCCTTCCACTGTGGTCCTAGAGTTCGTGAGTTTGATAGAATATGGCAGAAGTGATGAGGCGTTACTTGTGACATTAGGTTATGAAAGACACTGGCTTGGGATTTCCCTGGCAGTCCAGTGGTTAAGATTCTGCGTTTCCATTGCAGAGAGTATGAGTTCGATCCCTAGTTGGGGAACTAAGATAGCACATGCCATATGGAACAGCCAAAATAAATAAAATTTAAAAAAATAAATAAAAGACACTGGCTTCCTTCTTAGTCATTCTCTCTGTCACTCTGTCAGGGGCAAACCTTGATATAAAGGGCCCACCTGGGGAGGAACTGAGGCTTCTAACCACCAGCCAGTAAACCACCACCACCACCAAGCAGCGGTACCGAGAGAAAAGTCAGTTGTGACTAAACCACCACCACCAGCAGCCACATGGGGGTACACGGGGGTGCCAGTCTCAGAATCCAGCCTCAGTGGAGTCTTCAGATGATGCAGCCAGGAAGACGGCTTGACTGCAAGTTTATCGGAGACCTAGAGACAGAACCAGCCAGCTCATCGGACCCTCAGATTCCTAATATTCAGAAACGGTGTGAGGTAATAAATGCTTGTGTTTTGAAGCCACGAAGTTCTGGGGTAATTTGTTATGTAGCAATAGCTAACTGATACATGTTAAAGTTAATCATGACCAAGGGTCAGGTCTGTGACTAACACTGTTGCCAAGCCTTTGGAGGCTCTTTCCTCTTCTCTCCATTTCTTGAAAAATGCCAAGTTGGTTCCCACCACAGGCTTTTTTCACACACCATTCCCTCTGCTTGGAGCACTGAGACCTTTGCCTGGGTGACCCAAATCTCATCCTCAGCCCCCAGATACAATGACACCACCTCAGGGAGCCCTCGGTGACCACCCTGGTTCTCTATCCCAGTCTGTCTTCTCCATGTCCCCCCACAACAGAACTGGCCACTGGGTGACCTTTTCCTGTGTGTTAAACCTTTTACATTTTCTGTCTGCCTCCCAACCACCAGCTTTCCCGATAGCTCAGTTGGTAAAGAATCTGCCTGCAATGCAGGAGACCCCAGTTCAATTCCTGGGTCAGGAATATCCCCTGGAGAAGGGATAGGCTACCCCACTCCAGTATTCTTGGGCTTCCCGGTGGCTCAGCTGGTAAAGAATCTACCTGCAATGCAGGAGACCCCAGTTAATTCCTGGGTCAGGAATATCCCCTGGAGAAGGGATAGGCTACCCCACTCCAGTATTCTTGGGCTTCCCCGGTGGCTCAGCTGGTAAAGAATCTACCTGCAATGCAGGAGACATGGGTTCTATCCCTGGGTTGGGAAGATCTCCAGGGGAAAAGCATGGCAACCCACTCCAGTATTCTTGTCTGGAGAATCGAGGAGCCTGGTGGACTACAGTCCATGGGGTCGCAAAAAGTCAGACATGACTGAGTGACTAAGCACAGCCAGCCCAGGAGACACACGTTCAGTCTTCTGTCTAGGAAGATCCCACATGCCTCAGGGCAATTAAGCCCTTAGGCTGCAACTACTGAAGCCTGAGTGCCTAGAGCCTGCGCTCGGCAACAAGAGAAGCCACTTCAATGAATAACCCGGCGCTGCAGCTACAGAGTAGCCCCCACTCGGCACAACTAGAGGATGCCCCCTGTGCAGCAACAAAGACCCAGTGCAGCCAAAAATAAATTAAAAAACAGAAAACAGGCAAAGAGGGACTTTCCTCATGGTCCAATGGGTAGGACTCTGCTTCCACTTGCAGGGGGGCCTGGGTGTGACCCCTGGTCAGGGAACTAAGGGCTTCCCAGGTGGCACTAGTGATAAAGAGCCTGTCTGCAATGCAGGAGACGCAGGAGACTTGGGTTTGATCCCTGGGTCGGGAAGATCCCCTGGAAGAGGGCATAGCAACCCACTCCAGTATTCTTGCCTGGAGAATCCCATGGACAGAGGAGCCTGGCAGACTACAGTCCATGGGGTCACAAAGAGTCAGACACAATGGAAGCAACTTAGCAAAGCACAGCACAGCAGCCCAGGGAACTAAGATCCTGTAAGCCACGTGGTGTGGAAAAAAAAAAAAAAGGCAGGCACAGAAGAAGACACCATGAAAAGTGTTCCAAAACCCCAAATTTAAGTCCCCAGATGCTCCAGGTATATCACGTTCAGACCTGTAAAAATGCACAGCCTCACTCAGTCCAGGGGGCTAAGAACACTTCTTTTGCCGCTCAACTATGCCTACTTCCTGTTCCACCCTGGTGCCCACGATGAGACTTCCCCCCGCCACCCCGCCAAGAGTCAAAACCAGTACATCTCCACCATGGACAACTCTATCCCCACAGGGGACACTTGGCAACATCTAGGGACAGTTCTGGTAGTCACAACTGCATCAAAGGAGGCTCCTGGCATTGAGTGGGTGGGTCCAGGGACGCAGCTCAATATTTCCACATCACCCAAGATGACCCCCCTGTCCCCAAGAGAATGATCTGGCCCTAGATGCTGCTAAGCCTTGACGTGGAGGATCCCTGGTCTGGATCAAGAGCTGATTCATCCATCAACCCCCTTGACTGACAAATCACACACGTCACTGTATAAATGACTCAGCATTTTTCTGTTGTTTTTGCAAATTGATTTTTAGCAAATGTCATAGGGCCCAGGACAAAGGTCAATGATTCCAGGAAAGCCAGGCACAGAGCAGAGAGAGCCAGAGGGTGGAGGGTTGAGGGAGACGTGACTGAGCAGAGTGGGCAGAGGAGAAGTGGTTAAGAAGGGGCAGAGGGTGAGGCAGTGCTGGGGGAAACCCACGAGGAGGGGAGCAGCTGTCTGGTTGGTTTGGAAAATTGAAGCGGCCTGACATGTTGAAATGCTTATGGGGATGGAGAAATAGCAGAGACCCCAAAAAGTGGCACTGACTTCCTAATTGGGGGGACAAGTGGTCAACAGAGACATGAGTGAAATTCACGGTATATCACATTTATACTGTATAAATGCCACAGAGAAACAAGGAGGGGAGGAGGGTCATGGACGCCAAGAATCAAGGGGTGGGTGTGTACAGTTTTGTTTTTAATATTTATTTATTTGGCTGCACCAGGTCTTAGCTGTGGCATGTGGGACTACCCTGACCTGGGACCCCTGCACTGGGAACACTGAGTCTTAGCGACTGGAGCACAAGGGAAGTCCTGTGTGCGGTTTTAAACAACATGGTTTAGAAGGTCTTGATGAGAAGAGACACAGACACAGGGAGAAAGTCACCCATCTAACATCTGAGGGAAGAGATTCAGGCAGAGGGAAGAGCCTGTGCAAAGGCCCTGGGGCTGGACTGTGTCTGGTGTGTTGGAGGAGCATCGAGGAGGTCTGTGTAGCTGGAGCAGAGTGAGCAAGGAGGAGAGAGGGAGGAGGGGAGGGCAGGGAGGGGACGGGCAGGGCATGCCGGGTCTTGTGGGTTGGGGGTATAGGGGGAGGGCACTTGGGCTTTAACTCGAAAACCTAGAACCACCTCAACCTGTCTAAATGCGGTGGCCTTGCGTCATGCATATTGCCAAGAAGACAAATGGGCTCAGCGGGACCACATTTGCTAACATTTCAAGACAAGCCAGATATGCAGATTTTCAGGAATCTGCTCAGTTGTGGCAAGTTAGCAATCAATTCAGACATTTTTAAGAGACCTGGTGAGCTTAAAAAAAAAAAGCAAGCCATTGTGCCATCCACAGAGTAAAAACTCTAAACATATTTATTGCAAGTAATGAAGTCTGTGAAGAGGAGGAAAGTATATATACGTAACATTCATTTATTCATTCAAGAGGTAATTTTCCAGCATCTGTCTGCCATGTATTGGACACTACTGATCATATCAGGACAGAGAGAAGAATAAAAAAGGGATACTCTTCTCTCTTAGAGCTGACAATCCAGTCCAATTTATAAATTGTATATAAAATACTATTATTATATATAATAGATGACAAAAGCAAAGCAACAAAACCACTTCTGTCCACTAGACTGAAGGTCAACATTTCAATGCTTCATTTGTCAATAGTAAAGGGATTTCCCTGGCAGTCCCTTGGCTAAGACTCCAAGCTCTCAATACAGGGGCCCAGGTTCAATCCCTGGTCAGGGAACTAGATCCCACATGCTGCAACTAAGACCCAGCACGACCAAATAAATAATACGTAAAGAAATATATTTTTTTTAAGTAGAGTCATAACTATAAAAAGGAGAACAAGTATTGATTATGTGCTTCCTTGGTTTCTGAATTATTTTTCCATAAAGATTCAATATGAGCCATATATTACTGCAAAGAGTTCCTTTTCTCTTTTCATAAATGTTTTTACTTCTGTCAAGAGCAAATATATGGTAATATATGGCAACAAAGTAGGTATATGTATATAAAAAGTGCATGCTCAGTTGTGTTCATGTTGAAATGCTTATGGGGATGGAGAAATAGCAGAGACCCCAAAAAGTGGCACTGACTTCCTAATTGGGGGGACAAGTGGTCAACAGAGACATGAGTGAAATTCACGGTATATCACATTTATACTGTATAAATGCCACAGAGAAACAAGGAGGGGAGGAGGGTCATGGACGCCAAGAATCAAGGGGTGGGTGTGTACAGTTTTGTTTTTAATATTTATTTATTTGGCTGCACCAGGTCTTAGCTGTGGCATGTGGGACTACCCTGACCTGGGACCCCTGCACTGGGAACACTGAGTCTTAGCGACTGGAGCACAAGGGAAGTCCTGTGTGCGGTTTTAAACAACATGGTTTAGAAGGTCTTGATGAGAAAAGACACAGACACGGGGAGAAAGTCACCCATCTAACATCTGAGGGAAGAGATTCAGGCAGAGGGAAGAGCCTGTGCAAAGGCCCTGGGGCTGGACTGTGTCTGGTGTGTTGGAGGAGCATCGAGGAGGTCTGTGTAGCTGGAGCAGAGTGAGCAAGGAGGAGAGAGGGAGGAGGGGAGGGCAGGGAGGGGACGGGCAGGGCATGCCGGGTCTTGTGGGTCTGGGGGTATAGGGGGAGGGCACTTGGGCTTTAACTCGAAAACCTAGAACCACCTCAACCTGTCTAAATGCGGTGGCCTTGCGTCATGCATATTGCCAAGAAGACAAATGGGCTCAGCGGGACCACATTTGCTAACATTTCAAGACAAGCCAGATATGCAGATTTTCAGGAATCTGCTCAGTTGTGGCAAGTTAGCAATCAATTCAGACATTTTTAAGAGACCTGGTGAGCTTAAAAAAAAAAAGCAAGCCATTGTGCCATCCACAGAGTAAAAACTCTAAACATATTTATTGCAAGTAATGAAGTCTGTGAAGAGGAGGAAAGTATATATACGTAACATTCATTTATTCATTCAAGAGGTAATTTTCCAGCATCTGTCTGCCATGTATTGGACACTACTGATCATATCAGGACAGAGAGAAGAATAAAAAAGGGATACTCTTCTCTCTTAGAGCTGACAATCCAGTCCAATTTATAAATTGTATATAAAATACTATTATTATATATAATAGATGACAAAAGCAAAGCAACAAAACCACTTCTGTCCACTAGACTGAAGGTCAACATTTCAATGCTTCATTTGTCAATAGTAAAGGGATTTCCCTGGCAGTCCCTTGGCTAAGACTCCAAGCTCTCAATACAGGGGCCCAGGTTCAATCCCTGGTCAGGGAACTAGATCCCACATGCTGCAACTAAGACCCAGCACGACCAAATAAATAATACGTAAAGAAATATATTTTTTTTAAGTAGAGTCATAACTATAAAAAGGAGAACAAGTATTGATTATGTGCTTCCTTGGTTTCTGAATTATTTTTCCATAAAGATTCAATATGAGCCATATATTACTGCAAAGAGTTCCTTTTCTCTTTTCATAAATGTTTTTACTTCTGTCAAGAGCAAATATATGGTAATATATGGCAACAAAGTAGGTATATGTATATAAAAAGTGCATGCTCAGTTGTGTCCAAATCTTTGTGACCCCATGGACTGTAGCCCACCAGGCTCCTCTGTCCATGGGATTTTCCAGGCAAGAATACAGGAGTGGGTTGCCATTTCCTTCTTCAGGGGATCTTCCCGATCCAGGGATCAAACCTGGGCCTTCTGCATTGGCAGACAGATTCTTTACCACTGAGCCACCTGGGAAGCCATATATATACATGATATACAAACAAGTGTATTTATTTGCACCACATGTGAGATCTTAGTTTCCCTAACCAGGGATCAAACCTGTACCCTCTGCAGTGGACGCACAGGGTCATAACCACTGGGCCGCCAGGGAAGTCCCAACCTAGTATACTATATCTCTTAATTGCCACACTGTCCTTCCTGTGGTCCTTCAAACTTGCCAGACACGGTCCTATCTCAGGGCCTTTGCACGGCTGCTCCTCTGCCTAGAACATTGGGTATCCCCACAGCTCACTCCCTCTTCTCCGTCAGATTTTTGGTCAAGCCTGCCTCAGTGACACTGTACAACTGCCTAGAACAGGGGCCACAAAGCCCAGGCCACAGGCTGTTTTAGTGGAGTTGTCCTGGAACACAGGCACGCTCACTCACTGACCTGGGGCGCAGGGCTGCCTTCTGCTGAGTAGCTGCCACAGAGACCAGGTAGCCCCTACGGATGACAATAGATACTCTCATCCCTTCCAGAAAAAGTCTGCCAACACTTGGGCTACAAAAGGGGTATAAGATTTTTCTTCTTCCATGCCACAGAGGGGCAAACTTCGACTGCACGGTTAGGGATGGGCAGAACAGCGCTATGACACCCGTGTTTCTAATCCGAGAACCAAAATGCCTGTCACTGGAGCCCTCATGGGCTTCCCAGGTGGTGCTAGTGATAAAGAACCTGCCTGTCAACGCGGGGGGCATAAGAGACTCGGGTTCATTCCCTGGGTCAGGAAGATCCCCTGGAGAAGGAAATGACAACCCGCTCCAGTATTCTTGCCTGGAGAATCCTATGGACAGAGGAGCCTGGTGGGCTACAGTCCACAGGATGGAAAAGTGCTGAATATGACTGAAACAACACACTAGCCCATATAATTACGATGGAGCATAACTGGTTGTTTTTGTTTGTTTGTTTGGCCTTGCCATGCAGCATTCAGAATCTGAGTTCCCTGACCAAGCACTGAATCCTTGCTCCCGGCACTGGAAACACAGTCTCAACCACTGGACCGCCAGGGAGTCCCAACTGGCTGTCATTAGTTGAACTGGGTCCCCCTCCCCAAGTTTAGATGTTAAAACTCTAACCCCTAGGACCTCAGGATGTTACTACAGCGGAGATGGGATCTTTACAGAGGTAATCAAGTTAAAATGAGGTCACTAGGGTGAGGCCCTAATCCATTAAGTGTGTGTGTGTGTGCATGTGTGTGTGCACGCTCAGTCAGTCGTGTCCTACTCTTTGCAACCCCATGCTGTCATTAGTTGAACTGGGTCCCCCTCCCCAAGTTTAGATGTTAAAACTCTAACCCCTAGGACCTCAGGATGTTACTACAGCGGAGATGGGATCTTTACAGAGGTAATCAAGTTAAAATGAGGTCACTAGGGTGAGGCCCTAATCCATTAAGTGTGTGTGTGTGTGCATGTGTGTGTGCACGCTCAGTCAGTCGTGTCCTACTCTTTGCAACCCCACGGACTGTAGCCTGCCAGGCTCCTCTGTCCATGGGATTCTCCAAGCAAGAATACTGGAGTGGGTTGCTGTTTCCTTCTCCAGAGGGTCTTCCCACCCAGGAATCAAACCTAGGTCTCCTGAATCTCTTGCATTGCAGGTAGATTCTTTACCACTGAGCCACTTGGGAAGCCCAATCCGATAAGACTGGTGTCCTTATAAAACGGGATTAGGACACAGACACCCCAGACAGAGGATCTCTTGAGGACAGAGAGAGAGAAGACAGCCATTTGCAAGCCAAGGAGAGAGGCCTCAGAGGGAACCAGCCCTCCCAACACCATCATCTTGGACTTCAGCTTCCAGACCATGAGAGTATAAATTTCTGGTATTTAAGCCCCACACCCGAGGGACTTTGTTATGGCAGTTCCAGCTCTGTGTGGCTACTGAGTACTGGAAATGTGGCTACAAGTTGCCGAGGAGAAAGTAAATATTACATTTTATTCAATTTTAACAGGCAAATTTGGCCTTGGAGTATAGAATGAAGCAGGGCAAAGGCTAATAGGGTTCTGCCAAAAGAACGCACTGGTCATAGCAAACACCCTCTTCCAACAACACAACAGAACTCTACATATGGACATCACCAGACGGTCGACACCGAAATCAGATTGATTATATTCTCTGCAGCCAAACATGGAGAAGCTCTATACAGTCAGCAAAAACAAGACCAGGAGCTGATTGTGGCTCAGATCATGAACTCCTTATTGCCAAAAATCAGACTGAAATTGAAGAAAGTGGAGAAAACCACTAGACCATTCAGGTATGACCTAAATCAATTCCCTTATGACTGATTATACAGTGGAAGTGAGAAATAGATTTAAGGCACTAGATCTGATAGACAGAGTGCCTGATGAACTATGGACAGAGATTCGTGACATTGTACAGGAGACAGGGAGCAAGACCATCCCCAAGAAAAAGAAATGCAAAAAAGCAAAATGGCTGTCTGAGGAGGCCTTACAAATTGCTGTGAAAAGAAGGGAAGTGAAAAGCAAAGGAGAAGAGGAAAGGTATACCTATTTGAATGCAGAGTTCCAAAGAATAGCAAGGAGAGATAAGAAAGCCTTCCTCAGTGATCAGTGCAAAGAAATAGAGGAAAACAATAGAATGGGAAACTAGAGATCTCTTCAAGAAAATTAGAGATACCAAGGGAACATTCCATGCAAAGATGAGCTCAGTAAAGGACAGAAATGGTAGGAACCTAACAGAAGCAGAAGATATTCAGAAGCAGAAGATATTAAGAAGAGGTGGCAAAAATACACAGAAGAACTGCACAAAAAAGATCTTCACAACCCAGATAATCATGGGTGATGAATGGGATCCGGGCTGATGCTGTGTTCATGGGACTATCCTTATTATTGCATTTTATATAATGTAAGTTCTAAGATTGATATGGAGCACTTGTCCCAAAGGAGAGGGTCCCTAGTGCCTATCTATGGGCTTGAGCTGAGGTTTAGCTACACGATCCTATATACACAGACAGGGCTAAGAGGAGGACAGGAAACACAGTGCCTCACAATCAGAAATTACTATTGACAAACCTTGTGAACATTTTGAGCTGTAGATTTTTGTCTTTCCATTGACTTTGTAACATGTTGATCTCGCCTTGGTGTACTCCCATTTTGCTTGCTTTCTTTGGTGTTCTATAAATGGGGAAACTCTGCATGATTGATCTAGCAATTTGTAGGCTTAGTCTTTCCATAATTTTATTCCTAATCTGGACATAGGATAATAAATTGGAAATACAGTATAATTTTCATACTTTCTTCTTTTTTCATAAAGTTGTACAAATTAAATTATTCTATTTTATTGTTCTGATTTAAGGTATTTATTTCAGTTCCATAAGTGTAAGTATCCTTACTTTGTTTCTTTCCCCCTTGTCAGCTTTATTGTTGATTTTATAGTTTGGTTCATTTGTTGATTGGGTCTGATATTCAGGAATTTATTTTTCACAAAAGGATCATAGGTATTGTGTTACCTGAGTAATTTTATACTTAATAAAACCTCTCTCTTGCTTTTTATAATTGAGTAGTATCTGGTCAGTGTCCAAGGAGTCTTGGGCTGCTTTTTTACTTCTCTCAAACTTTGTACACATAGATTTATTATCCTCTAGTATTGAATGCTATGAACGGAAGTCTCAAATAAGCCTTAATTTTTTTTTCTTCTTCTTGTAAGTGTGTTTATTTATCTTCCAGGATGACTAAAACTCTTTCTTTATCCTGATTTTCAATAATATAATTTGGATATGACTCATTGAAAGCTGTACTAGATCAAGCTTTTCCTGGAAAATGGCACGCCACTTTGTCTGCAGATGCTGTCTTTCTTCATTTCAGAGAATTTTTTTTTTTTTTACTATTGCATTATTAAATAATTTCTTATTCTGTTTGTTGAGCTCTCTACTTCAGGGAGATAAGCTATCCTGATGTTGGATTATCTGCATTGTACAACCATTGCCTGTTTTCACTGTGATTATCTCTGGGTTATGTCTGCATCAAAATTTCCATTTCTTTTTTTTCTCTTGGTTTATTGTTTCTCTGTTTTTGAATCTATTCATTCTTGTCTTCTTCTCTTTTATTTGGCACCTTATCTCCTATTCCTTTAATTCATAGTTTAAAAATATAATTCTCTTTTATTTCTAACATTTTGTCTTTTATAAAAAACTGATTTCATGTGTAGTTTCTATATGTGTGTGTGTGTGTGTGTGTGTTAAATTCTGCAGTACATTTGCCTATTTCCTACATCATTTAATTATCTTTGGATGATATTTAGAGAACTTTGCACAGGTTTTGTCTTTGTACTCTATCTTTTGTTTAGCTTCTGCTTGACTTTCTTTGGAGACTATTTCTCCTCTGAAATAACTTTTGTGGACCACATATATTCTAACCATGTTTCTTAACCACTGTGTCTTTAGGCAGGGGGACATGGGAAGTAAGAAGCAATGACATGATTCCTAAATTTTCCCTTTTCACTTTCTTTTGAAGTTTATGGCATCAGATCATTCCCTTTCCTTGTTTTATAACTGTATATCTATATCTAATTGTTAATTCTATGTTTATTTCACTGAGGAAGAGTAATACTTATTAGGCTTTTATAAACTGCCATGATCTTTACCAGAAGCACTAGTGTAATTAATTTTTACTGTTTTTTAAGATTATTTTTCTATTACTTCTAGACTATAGGAGTTGCTACTGTTGTTTACCACTGTGGTATAAGCAATATTTAGAATAGTGTCTGAACTATCATAATAAATTATTGATATATATGTCAGTCAATGAATGATATATGAATGACATAAACCTGCAGATACAAGTCCCTGTTTAGTGTTTATTTAGTCCCTATTTTGGTTTATTTCTTTAGGGAATTATATGCTCATGCATGACATCAAGTATGCCTGGATTCTCTCTTTCAAACAACAATGTAGACAAAATTTCTAATCATTATCTGGCCTTCCAGCGGAAGTTAACAGCACCTTCTAGAAGAATTCCATTTCCCACGTTGGAAAAAAAAAAAGCTGGAAATAATTTCTAGCTTTTGTAGCAACTGTTTATTCTAGAAATATAGATAAAGGTAAGTAAACAGAAATACATTCTAATAGTTTTATAACTTTATGTTTTCAAACTTGTAAAAACAGAGGAAGTCCTTCATTATTTCAGCAAATGAATGAACCATTCATTCCTTATTCTAAATACAATGGTT
>SJYC01006399.1:0-26933 GCA_006408675.1 Madoqua kirkii
CCCCGAGTCACCCAGCGGGATCTTAGTACCCTCAGCAGGGCTTGAACCTGGGTCCTCGTCAATGAAAGGGCAGAATCGGAATCAGAGGACCGCCAGGGAATTTGCAAGAGGGCATATCTTGAAGCCGCAAACGTGACGTTTTAAAATTCACCAGGAGCAGAACTACCTAAAGCCTGTAACCAAAAACAAACAAACAAAAATGTACTAAAAAATACACATAAAATTAAATTCACAGGGGTCCTAACCTTTTGGAAGGGCCTAGACCCAGGGCGTACATATCTATCTGGCACAGTTAAACCACAGTGTTGAGAGCCCATCGTGCTCAGGGGGACCCGTGAAAATGTTTTAATTTCTTTTGAAATCAGAAAGAAAAAAAATGAATATAATCTAGCTTAGATTACATGTGTCTTTAAACCAACACTGTTGTAAATGTAATTTTTTTTTTTTAATGGAGGAAGGTGCCTACAAAAGCCATAAATAATACCTTCTATTGGGCCCCTTTGTCACCTGGAATCTCTTATCAAATACCACGTTATAAAAAACAAACTTCTGGTTACCCAAAGGAAAAGGGGTGTGGGTGAGGTTAATCAGGAATTTAGGATTAAGAGCTTCATGAGCGCTAAGTCGCTTCAGTTGTGTCCAATTATGCGACCCTATGGACTGCAGCCTGCCAACTCTAGCCCACCAGGCTCTTCTGTCCATGGGATTCTCCAGGCAGAAATACTGGAGTGGGTTGCCTTGCCCTCCTCTAGGAGATCTTCCCAACCTGCTAATATGGTTCTACTGTAGAGCACAGGGAATTACATTCAATATCCTGTAATAACCTATAATGGAAGAGAATCTGAAAAATATATGTATGTTTTTCAATTTGCTATACACCTGAAGCTAACACAACATTGTAAATCAACTGTACTTCAATTTGAGTCCCTTGGACAGCAAGGAGATCAAACCAGTCAATCCTAAAGGAAATCAACTGAATACGTATTGGAAGGACTGATGCTAAAGCTGAAGCTCCAATACTTGGTTAATCAGGAATTTAGGATTAAGAGCTTCATGAGCGCTAAGTCGCTTCAGTTGTGTCCAATTATGCGACCCTATGGACTGCAGCCTGCCAACTCTAGCCCACCAGGCTCTTCTGTCCATGGGATTCTCCAGGCAGAAATACTGGAGTGGGTTGCCTTGCCCTCCTCTAGGAGATCTTCCCAACCTGCTAATATGGTTCTACTGTAGAGCACAGGGAATTACATTCAATATCCTGTAATAACCTATAATGGAAGAGAATCTGAAAAATATATGTATGTTTTTCAATTTGCTATACACCTGAAGCTAACACAACATTGTAAATCAACTGTACTTCAATTTGAGTCCCTTGGACAGCAAGGAGATCAAACCAGTCAATCCTAAAGGAAATCAACTGAATACGTATTGGAAGGACTGATGCTAAAGCTGAAGCTCCAATACTTTGGCCACCTGAGGCAAAGAGTCAACTCACTGGGAAAGACCCTGATGCTGGGAAAGACTCAGGGTAGGAGGAGAAGGGGGCAGCAGAGGATGAGATGGTTAGATAGCATCACCAACTCAATGGACATGAGTTTGAGCAAACTCCAGGAGATAGTGAAGGACAGGGAAGCCTGGTGTGCCTTAATCCATGGGGTTTCAAAGAGTTACACAACTTAGCGACTGAGCAACAACACTTCGATTTTAAAAGTACCATTTGTTAGATTCATTAATCCCAACAGGAGGTTACAACACAGCCCATTATGTTTAAATATATATATTTTTAACTTTCTGTTTTATATGGAGTATAGTTGATTAACAATGTTATGATAGTTTCAGGTGGACAGCAAAGGGACTCAGACATGTATATGAAATATACTTATTAAAATACCTAAAAAAATACAGCTTAGTGATTCATCCTTGAATGAATGGATAAACAAAATGGAGTCTACCCACACAATGAGGTATTACTCAACCTTAAAAAGGAAGGAAATTCTGACACAGGCTACAGTGATGTGAATGAACCTTAAAGATATTGTGCTCAGTGAGATCAACTAGAGAGGGAAGGACTAATATTGTGTGATTCCACTCAGGGCCCCTAGGGGGGTCAGGTTCATAGAAACAGAAAGGAGGTGGTAGGTGCCACCAGCAGGGAGAGGGGGAGTCAGTGTTTCGTGAGGACAGAGTTTCAGTTTGGGAAGGAAGATGAGAAAGTCCAGGAGATGGATGGTGGGGATGGTTTCAGAACAAAGTGAAAGTACTTAATGTCACTGAGTTTTGCATTTAAAAATGGTTAAATGGTGGTCCTTCCCTGGTGGTCCAGTGGCTAAGACTCCTCGCTTGCACTGGAGGGGGTGTGGCTTTGATCCCTGGTCTAGGAACTAAGATCCCACGTGTCACATGGTGCCGCCAAAACAAAAAAAACCAAAGGGAAAAGAAAAAAGGCTAAAAGGTAAGTTTCATGTTTACTATATTTCACCACAATAAAAAATTGCTTTCAAACACTTGCAAGACAATAACTTCAAAAAGACTCCTGAAATAAAGCTATACCCAAGCAAACAAACAGAACTTAGGGTTCCACCTCTGTGTGTATCACCACATTAACAAGACCCATCCCTCCAGTAATTTTGCAATAGTAACAAGGGTCAACTGTATTTTCAGCCACCTGAGGCAATGTGACCTGATATGAAAATGTCTGTGGTTTTCTACTTGAGACAAAGCCACAAGAACTTCATTCATAATTGAGGAAATGATAAATATCAGTTAGAGTCAGTGAGAATAAAGATATGAGGGTTTCCCCCCTCATTGGTACATTGGACACCCTGAATTTTATCATTAGATCTCCCAAGCAGTGCATGGATTCCAGGCCAAAGTTCACCGAAAGGTTTTTGGGAGAGAGATGAGATGTAAATTATTTAGATGCTAAGTCCCACTCTGTCGGCCTGCCCCCTCCCCCACCACAATGCCTCACTTATTCCTAGTCTCCTGAGAGGGAGAAATTTTATTGAACCCATACTGTGTGCTAGCCATGTCTAGGCTCTGGGGACACCTTGGGGTCAGGGTGGGAGAAGAAGTGGTCCATGCCTTTGGGGCCTCCCGAGCTGGACAGGGAGAAAGCATCCAACCCATCTTCCCACACCTCTCCCCACACCCGCACACCCACTTTTTGGAGCACCCATAATGTGGCTGTTCCCACAACAAACACATCTTGATGGTCGTCTGACCTGTGTCTTAAAACAGCCATTCCTGGTAGGTTTATTGTTCTTGTTCAGTCACTCACTTGTCTTCAACTCACTTTGGTCTGGCTTTGCTGTTTATCCAAATTGGCCAGAAGTCGGCAAAGTTTTTCCTATGAAGGACCAGAGAGTAAAATACTGTCCGACAATGGACCATAGTATCTTTATTACAATATCTGATGCTGCCATTCCTTGTAACCCCAAAGCAGTCACAGGTGATATGTCAATAAATGCGTGTGGCTGTGTGTCAATAAAACTTTATTTACAAAACCAGGCAGTGGGCTGGACAGTGATAGTAGTTTGCTGACCCTGGACATCGATGGTGTCGATATTTAGCTTTATTCTGGGTGACTATGGGCTTCCCAGGTGGAGCTAGTTGAAACAACCCACCTAGGAGGGCAGGAGACTTGGATTCTATTCCTGGGTCGGGAAGATCCCCTGGAGTAGGAAAGGAGAACCCACTCCACTGTTCTTGCCTGGAGAATCTACTGGACAGAGGAGCCCAGCAGATTATGGTCCTTAGGGTTGCAAAGAGTCAGACACAACTGAAGAAACTTAGCACACAGGCACTGGTGACTATCTCCAACCCTTTTCTAAGCCAGTATATGTAACCCAAACTTTTTATTTTAACCAAACCATGCAGCTTGGGGAAACCTAGCTCCCTGACCAGGGATCAGAACCATTCCCCCTCCAGTAGAAGCATGGAGACCTAACCACTGGACCACAAGGGATGTCCCCAGACTTTGCTCTTTTAAAGTGTGTTGTGGTCTCATTAAGCATTGCTATATCACAGTTTGTCGAGTCCTCTGTCATTGTTCAGGGGCTTCCAAGGTGGCTCAGTGGTAAAGATTCTGCCTGCCAATGAAGGAAATGCGGGTTTCATCCTTGGGTAGGGAAGTTCCCTGGAGAAGGAAATGGCAACCCAATATCTAGTCCAGTATCCTTGCCTGGAGAATCTCATGGACAGCAGAGCCTGGGTGGGCTCCAGTCCATGGGGTCGCAAAAAGTCAGACATGACTGAGCACAGCAGCTGTTATTGGACAAGCTGGTTGCTGCCAATGTTCCCCCCAAAACAGGCATGGACGCCTTATACATTAGTGGCTATGAACACAGAGCAGGGGAGAGGGAGTCTGAGTGAGTGCTGGGTTCAAATCCTTCTTCTGATACTTACCAGCTATGAGCCGGGGCCACAGGCGAGTCCTCTGAGCTATGTCTCAGCTTCCTTCCCTTGTAACATAGCCATGGTAACAGCACCTGCTTCATGGGACTGATGAAAGGAGATGGGCTTCCCTGAGGGTCCAGTGGTTCCATGCTTCCACCAAAAGGGGGCACAGGTTTGATCTCTGGTCAAGGCCCAAAGAGTTGAGCCATTTCAAATCCTAAAAGATGATGCTGTGAAAGTGCTGCACTTAATATGCCAGAAAATTTGGAAAACTCAGCAGTGGCCACAGGACTGGAAAAGGTCAGTTTTCATTTCAATCCCAAAGAAAGGAAATGCCAAAGAATGCTCTAACTACCGCACAATTACACTCATCTCACATGCTAGTAAAGTAATGCTCAAAATTCTCCAAGGCTTCAACAATACCATGACATTCCAGATGTTCAAGCTGATTTTAGAAAAGGCAGACGGACCAGAGATCAAATTGCCAACATCCACTGTAACATTGAAAAAGCAAGAGAGTTCCAGAAAAAATATCTATTTCTGCTTTATTGACTATGCCAAAGTGTTCGACTGTGTGGATCACAACAAACTGTGGAAAATTCTGAAAGAGATGGGAATATCAGACCACCTGACCTGCCTCTTGAGATGTAGGTCAGGAAGCAACAGTTAGAACTGGACATGGAACAACAGACTGGTTCCAAATTGGGAAAGGAGTATGTCAAGGCTGTATATTGTCACCCTGCTTATTTAATTTATATGCAGAGTACATCATGAGAAACGCTGGGCTGGATGAAGCACAAGCTGGAATCAAGATTGCCAGGAGAAATATCAATAACCTCAGATATGCAGATGACACCACCCTTATGGCAGAAAGTGAAGAAATGAGAAACCTATATGCAGGTCAGGAAGCAACAGTTAGAACTGGACATGGAATAACAGACTGGTTCCAAATAGGAAAAGGAATATGTCAAGGGGGTATAGTGTCACCTTGCTTATTTAACTTATATGCAGAGTACATCATGAGAAACGCTTGGCTGAAAGAAACACAAGCTGGAATCAAGATTGCCAGGAGAAATATCAATAACCTCAGATATGCAGATGACATCACCCTTATGGCAGAAAGTGAAGAGGAACTAAAAAGCCTCTTGATAAAATTGAAAAAGTAGAGTGAAAGAGTTGGCTTAAAACTCAACATTCAGAAAACTAAGATCATGGCATCTGGTCCCATCACTTCATGGGAAATAGATGGGGAAACAGTGGAAACAGTGTCAGACTTTATTTTTCGGGGCTCCAAAATCACTGCAGATGGTGACTGCAGCCATGAAATTAAAAGACGCTTACTCCTTAGAAGAAGTTATGACCAACCTAGATAGCATATTCAAAAGCAGAGACATTACTTTGCCAACTAAGGTCCGTCTAGTCAAGGCTCTGGTTTTTCCAGTGGTCATGTATGGATGTGAGAGCTGGATTGTGAAGAAAGCTGAGTGCCGAAGAATTGATGCTTTTGAACTGTGGTGTTGGAGAAGACTCTTGAGAGTCCTTTGGACTTCAGGGAGATCCAACCAGTCCATTCTGAAGGAGATCAGCCCTGGGATTTCTTTGGAAGGAATGATGCTGAAGCGGAAACTCCAGTACTTTGGCGACCTCATGTAAAGAGCTGACTCATTGGAAAAGACTCTGATGCTGGGAGGGATTGGGGGCAGGAGGAAATGGGATGACAGAGGACGAGATGGCTGGATGGCATCACTGACTTGATGGATGTGAATCTGAGTGAACTTCGGGAGTTGGTGATGGACGGGGAGGCCTGGCATGCTGTGATTCATGGGATCGCAAAGAGTCGGACACGACAGAGAGAATGAACTGAACTGAACAGGGTTATATGTATTTCTTGATGCCAGTACCATAATGTTTTACTTCTACAGCTTTGTAATATGTTTTGAGGTCAGCAAATAGCTTGTTTCTCAAAATTTTTTTGGCTATTTAAGGTCCCTTGGGAGTCCATATTAATTTTAAGAGGCATATTTTCCATTTTGGTTTTATTTCTGATAATAGCCATCCTAATAAGTGTGATGCTAATAATTTTATTCCAATTGTCTATTTCCTTAATGTTTCTTTTTATTGCTAGTGAGGGGAGCATGCTGAATGGAAGCATCTTCCAGTACTGGGGGCATGTCTCCTAGATCTGTCCAGTTTTGCTTTGTATGTTCTGAGGCTGATATCCATTATCTGAAGATACAAGTTCCTCTTTTAAATGTGATAGCATTTTAGGACAAATAAAAAGTAGAACCATAATTCTCAAGCTAATGTTGAAGAATTTTTCTGGAGTTCCCATCTGAGATATTTTAAATTTACAAAAATGTCAAATGATGATCTAAGAAAGTAAACATTCTAAAATTATAATGAGTCAACTGAATGAAAACTTTATAAAGGAGTAAAGATATCAAATTTCAGTGTCTGAGCTGGTAGTGCTTATGGAAGTTGGTGGTAAAACAGGCTGAGCTACATTACAGATGGAGTTTTAAAACATGCAAAGGAGTCATTTCAGGAGTTTAAGGGGAGAAAAGTAATGGTAAAGATTTACATTTTTAAAAGATCATTTAGCTATCCTGTAAAGAATGACCTGGAAGCTAAAAAGAAAGAATTAGAAGAAACTATTATAATAGACAGATGGGAAACTGGCACAGTAGAGACTATGAAACAGATCCGAAAGATGAGATGAAAGGCAAATCTACAAAGTCAGTGAACAGACTGACTATAGGATTAAAAAAAAAAAGACTAGGTAACTTCATTGAAAGGGTTTCTAAGAGCTTCTAGGGTAACTGCAAAGAACAGGAACTTCTGGATCTTTTCAGACATGGAGAAGAAACACTCTCACTCTTACTAAACACTGCCAGAGATTTTTTTTGTCCAAAAGTGTATCCCTGTTTGCCCTCCCCCCGAAAGTGAACCAAAGGGCTTACTTCCCACATCTCTACCAGCATGCTACTTTCTCTTTCTTAATTTGTATTGATGTGTGTAATTCACAAGCACTGAAGTCTATAAAGCTTAAAGGGACAGCTCAGTGGGTTTGGGGGCATGTACACACTTTGTGACCCAGAGATCAAATCTGGGTCTTCTAAATTTGCAGCCAGATTCTTTACCGTCTGAGCCACCAGGGAAGTCCTTCATACTTCACACACTTCTGTAACCAACTTCCTTACCGAGATACATCAGAGGTGATTCCCAACCGATACAAGTCTCTGAGGGCCCCCTCTTTGTCCCCACCCACAGGACAACTGCCCGCCTGGTTTCTCCCATCATAGCTTTAGTTTTGACTTTGAAACTTCATCAAGAGAGAACCAGTGTGTGAGTGTGCTTGCATCTGCCTTCTCTCCTTCAGCTTCTTGCCTGTGAATTCCAACCACATCCTTGTGAATATCAGTAATTCATCCTTGTTCCCATCTTTATGTGCTGGGAGAAACAATTAAGTCTAAACAGCAAGATGGAACGGGAAGAAGGCCAGTATGGTGGTCTTGAGCAGGTTGGCAAGTTACTCCTGTAGAGTTAGATAGTAAGTCTTTTCACCTTTTCAGGATACAGGAATTTTGTGTAATTTTGCTTTAAAAAATGTACAGATTCTTAGCTTGTGAGTCATGCCAACAGACAAATTCTTTGGATAGTATTGGCCCTTGGGCTGGTTTGCAGACTTTTACTCTAAATCACTTTACCACACCGCCTGACACACAGCAAGTATTCATTTCTAAGAGTTGACAGGCAAATTTTCCATGGCATCTAATTTTAAATTATTTTTATGTGTTCTTTTTCTTACTACTGCCCCAAAATGTTTAATCATTTTTTTATTTTTGAAAAATAATTGACGTACAATAGAGCATTAAACTTAGGCGTACAACATAACGATTTGATGTATGTGTATATTGGGCTTCCCTGGTGGCTCAGATGGTAGAAAATCTGCCTGTAATGCCAGAGACCCGGGTTCGATCCCTGGGTTGGGAAGATCCCCTGGAGAAGGAAATGGCAACCCACTCCAGTATTCTTGCCTGGAGAATTCCATGGACAGAGGAGCCCAGTGGGCTACAGTTGATGGGGTCACAAAGCGCTGGACAAGACTGAGTGGCTAACACACACAATATTTTGAATATATCGTGAAAGGACCACAATATGTCTAGGTAACATCTATCACCTCATATAGTTAAACATTTTTCTTTTCTTATGATGAGAACTTTAAGACCTACTCTCAGCAACTTTCAAATACACAATGCAATATTGTTCTATTAATGTGACTTTATTTCTGGCTGCACTGGGTCTCCTTTGCTGCTCAGGTGTTTCTCTGTGCTGAGCAGGGGCTACCCTCTGGTTGCAGCGAGCGGGCTTCTCATTGCAGTAGCTTCTCCTGTTGCAGAGCATGGGCTCTAGGGTGTCTGGGCTTCAGTAGTTGCAGCTCGAGGGCTCCAGAGCACAGGCTCAGCAGTTGTGGCACGTGGAATCTTCCTGGATCAGGGATCAAACCCATGTCTCCTGCATTGGCAGGCAGATTCTTTACCACTGAGCCACCAGGGAAGCCCCTGATGCGAATCGTTTTTAAGACTTTATTGAATTTGTTACAACATTGCTTGTTTTATGTTTTGGTGTTTTTTTGGCCACAAAGCACATGGGATCTTAGCTCCTCAACCAGGGATCCAACCTGTACCTCCTGCTTTGCAAGATAAAGGTCTTAAACACTGGACCACCAGGGAGGTCGTGACCTTAGGATCTTTTAAGTACACTACTCCACAGAATCTTCGCACAGAACTGCACTGAGCTGGTTATCAATGAAACTGAGGGCTAGAGAGGCAGAAGATCCCACCCAGGGTCACACAGCAGGGACCAAGGAGCTGGCCAGTGGACCCACGTCCCATTACCAAGCTGGAGTCCAGCATGGCCAGGCCAGCACAGGACGCCGAGCCCTTGAGAGCACGTCATAAACAGAAAGAGCACAGTCTTGCCATCACCAACATGGTTGACGGTAGGCAGACCCTTTCCCGCTGTCGGAGAGGGCAGTGGCACCCCACTGTGTGCTCCATCTGTAAAGCTCAATACCAGGGACTTCCCTGGCAGTCCAGCAGTCAAGATTTCACACTCCCAATGCAGGTTGCCCAAGTTCGAACCCTGGCAGGGGAACTAAGATCCCACATGCCACAGCCTAAAAAAATAATTTAAATGAAATAAAATAAAGCACAAGACCAAAAAGGTTTGTATGTGAAGTGTACAGAATGGCCCTGGGCCAAAGTGGGTGGAGAATTCGGTTGCTGTGTTTTCTTTGTAAGCAAACATTAGCACAGCAGTGGGAACACGGCCAGTCCCAGAAATGGATAGAAATTTTGGAAACCCCAAATCGGCAACCTTGAATTCCTCAAAGCCAGGACAAGTTCCCCGAGTCTGCTGTAACAAATGGCCACAAACACAGCGGCTGGAAACCGCACACGTTATCATCTGACGGTTCTAGGGGTCAGAAGTCTGGAGACTTTTATATATATAATTCACATGTATATATATATATTATATGTGTGTGTGTTAGTTGCTCAGTTGTGTCTGACTCTTTATGACCCCAAGGACTGTAGTCTGCCAGGCTCCTCTGTCCATGAAATTCTCCAGGCAAGAACACTGGAGTGGGTTGCCATTCCATACTCCAGGGGATCTTCTAGACACTAGGGATCAAACCCATGTCCCCTGCATTGGCAGGCGGATTCTTTACCACCTGAGCCACCAGGGAAGCCTGATGATAATGGTGTCATTCTCTAAAAACATACTGATACGTCTCCAGTCAATAACGTTCAGGTGAAAAAAGACATTAATATGTCTGGTCAGTAATGTGTTAATTGAATCCTATTTGTAAAGTCTCCTTTGCCAGGTGAGAAATCAGGTCATCAGCATCTTTCCGGGGTCACACAGTTCCCCCACAAGCCTGGAAGGCCCAGTTCAGGAAAAGCAGTAGGCTTCTCCCTTCCTCGGCTGCCTGGGATGTGACAATGGGGGGCAAGACCCTGGCAGGTGAGTAGGGGGGAGATTAAAGACCCCCACAGCCCAAGAAGGCCATACAGAGACTCCAGAGTTGTCCAGCTGCTGAAAAATAAAAAAAATACACACACACATATACACATATACATGAGGCCTAGACTTTGCAGGTAAAATTTATTAAGGCAGCACTGAAGCCTCCCGCACCCAGGGCTCGCTGGGCAGGCCTGAGCTCCCTCTTGCTCCAGACTGTCAGCTGCTCTGCCCCCACCTCACCCCTAAGAGGCCACCTCCCAGAGGTCCAAGTCCACTAGCTTCAGGCTGATATCCAGGGTCCTCAATGTAGAAAAAGGGTGTGGGATGTAAGAACTATATTCCTGGTTTTTAAGGAAGAAGAAAAATTTGGAACCCTCTAGAAAAAAATTTTTTTTTCCTAGAACTCTTGTCCTAATGATGGATGTGATTCTCAGGACACGCTTCCTCCAGGCATGGAGAGGATGAGGGACAGGTCAGATGTGAGAACCTCAGCTTCCTGAGGTGCGTTCCCAGGGAGAGGTCCCCTGTCACTCGCCAGCCCCTCTGAGAAGGCCGGAGCCCTCTGAGCCCTCCTCCAGCCTCTCCTATTTCTTCTTTTCTGGGGCTTTCTCGACAATTCCGGGGGCGAAGGGGCCCACCAGCCACATGATGGGTGTGTTCTGGGCCACATACTCCACCAAGTGGTCCAGGGCCTCTCGGGCCCTGGCCACCTGCTCGCGGCTCTGTGTCAGGATGCTGCTGGACAGATCCTGGAAGGAGTGGATGCCAGAGAAAGTGGCTTGAAGGTCCTCTACCTGCTGGCGAGCCTGTAGCGCCTGGTCCTTGATGTGGGCGGGCAGACCCTGGAGGCTGGAGCCCAGCGAGGCACAGGTGGTCTGGAGCTGCTGGGTGATGTCACGGAACATAGCGAGTGTCTGAGACTCGACCTGCTGAGAAAGGGCGGGTTGGGGGGTGAC
The DNA here is from genome assembly GCA_006408675.1 of Madoqua kirkii. Classification (NCBI taxonomy): domain Eukaryota; kingdom Metazoa; phylum Chordata; class Mammalia; order Artiodactyla; family Bovidae; genus Madoqua; species Madoqua kirkii. The sequence goes on from SJYC01006399.1 coordinate 11,379, forward strand.
ATCAAGACCCTTTGTTTTCGGGGTAACAGGACTCAAGGAGCTTCCCCGGTGGCTCAGCGGTAAAGAATCCACTTGTCAATGCAGGAGATGTGGGTTTGATCCCTGGTTCAGGAAGATCCCTTGGAGAAGGAAATGGCAACCCACTGCAGTATTCTTGCCTGAGAAAATCCCATGGACAGAGGAGCCTGGAAGGCTACAGTCCACACGGTGGCAAAAAGTCGGACACGACTTTTGACACAACTGAATAACAACAGGACCCAAAGACCAGGAAAGAGGAAATGGGGGTATTGCACTCACCTTGGGGAAAGCCCTTCCCTAGGGCACGGAGGCTCAGAATACCAGCGCTTTGAGTTTTAAACTGTGCCAGATAATTGCTGGTCAAATTGAAAAACAGGCACAGAGATATTTTCAAAGAAGATACACAGAACAACAAGCACATGAAAAGATGTTCAGCCTCATTAGACATCAGGGAAGTGTAGCTCAAACCCACGCTGAGACACACCTCACCCACACTAGGATGATTTGGGTCAAAAAAGACAGATATGGGGGCTTCCCTGGTGGTCCAGTGGTTAAGAATCTGCCTGCCAAAGCAGGGGACACTGGTTCGATTCCTGGTCTGGGAAGGTTCCCACGTACCTCGGGGCAACCAAGCCCGTGCATCCCAGAGCCTGTGCTCTGCAACAGAAAGAGCCCTGTGCACCAAACAAAGAAGAGCTCCCGCTTGCTGCAGCTGGGGAAAGTCCGTGCAACAACACACACCCAGCACAGCCGAAAAACAGAAAAAAATTGTTTAAAAAAAAGACACATCTGGGACTTCCCCAGTGGTCCAGTGGTTCAGACTTCTTGCCCCAATACATGGGGTCCGTGTTCCACTCGTGGTCAGGGAACTAGATCCTGCATGTTGCAACTCAAGATCCTGAATGCCACAACTAAGGCCTGGAACAGCCAAATCAATTTAAAAAAAAAAAAGATCGACCAGGCACTGGCGAGGATGGGAAGAAATCGGAACCCTCATATGTTGGAGCGCAGCAGTCACTCTGGGAGACGGTCTGACAGTTCCTCAAAATGGTCAACTGTAAGCCTAAGGAAGCACTTGACTCAGCAATTCCACCCCCTAGACTTCCGCCCGGAGAAAAGAAAACGCATGTCTGTGCCAAGACTGGCACACAAATGCTCAAAGGGTGTTACTCACAGGCACCGAAAGCGGAAACAACCCAAATGCCCATCTGCTGGCAAACGGGGACACAAAATGTGGCTCATTCATACACCACGACGTGCTTCTGCCATATACAGGGGTGAGGCCCTGACACTTGCTGCCACGTGGATGGACCTTCAGGACATGATGCTCGGTGACAGAAGCCAGACCCAGACAGCCACATGCTGTGTGAGTCCACTGATAGGAAATGTCCAGAGAGACAAAGTCCATTTGCAGTTTCTGGGGCATGGAGGAAGACAGAAACGGGCTGCTATGATACTACGGAGACAGTCTCCCCTTGGGGTGATGGGAATGCTCTGAATTATTAACACAGTTGATAGTCACAGAATCCATGAATATACTAAAACCCACTAAACTGTACACTTTAAATGGGCCAGTTGCACAGTATGCGAATTATATCTCAAAACTTCTTTCATTCTGGTCTCACCATACAGTATGTGGGATCTTAGTTGCCTGAACCAGGGATTGAACTGGGGCCACAGCAGTGAAAGTTCTGAGTCCTTAACACACCGGACCCCCAGGGAGTTCCCGCAAAACTTTTTCTTTTTTTTTCCTCAAAACTTTTTTAAAGTTTTACACCTCAATAAATTTGTTTTTGAAAAAGTGTTTTTTGTTTTTTTTTTAATGAGAAGGTCTGGAAGAACTTTTGAGGGAGAAGATGTAAGCAGCTGGGGAGACCATAGTTGAGATAAAGAGTCCTTGAAAATTCCTGAGTCTGGGGAGGAAATCAAAGCAGGGAGGAACCCTAGACTGTCCTGAGCCTGTCAGCTGACTCTGGCTTTGAACCTGGCCAGGAGGTGCTGCCACGATCAGTATCTATTTTCTCTTCAGCAGCTGGGGAGTTGGGGGAGATGGCTTTAAGTGGTTAGGGTCTGAATGCGCAACAGTTTTACAGAGATACTCACAATATCTTTAGAAATATCATTTTTTAAACACTTTGTGCCTTATGTGTCAATGTGTGTGTATGTAAAATAACTCACATACCAGGCAGCTCATGCTTTTAAGTGAACAATTCAGTGATTTTTTTTTATATAATACATTCACCAGGTAGTGCAACCAGCCCTTCTATCTAATTTCAGAACATTCCATCACCCCAAAAGAAACTCAAAAAAAAAAAAAAGGGAATTCCTTAGCAGTCCGATGGTTAGGACTCTGAGCTCTCACTGCCAGGGACACAGGTTTGATCCCTGGTCAGGGAACTAAGATCTCAAAAGCCTTCTGGCTTGACCGAAAAATAAAAAGCACAGAAAGAAAAAGATACTCCCTCTCCACTTACCCTGCTCCCAGCTCCCAGCAACCACTCATCCACTCTCTGTGTCAACAGATCAGGAGCCTGTTCTGGACGTTTCCCATCAACAAAATCCTACCCCGTGTGTCCTTCTGTGCCTGCTTCTCTCACTGAGCATCCTGTTCTCAGGGTCCATCCACATGGTAGTGAGTGTCAGGCTTCCCTCCTTTTCAAGCTGAGTGATGCTCCCGTGTGTGGAAGGACCACATTTTGTGATGCGTCATCTGCTGGTGGACATCTGGGCTGTTCCACTTTGTGGCTGCTGTGACTCAAATACTGCTATAAACACGTATGTTCATTTCACCTTAATGACCCTGTAGATGGTCCTGCACCCCATTCATAGATGGGGAAATTGAGGCCCAGCGAGGTTAGGCTGAGAACCTGCAGTGCTAGGATAGTAAGAGTCCCTAACACAGAGAGGCTATGGTTCAGAATGAGGCATGAGAATTGTTTAAGGCAGCAACTCAGTGAAATCCTGGATGAGGGGCACCACAGGTGGCAAAAGTCAGGGCTCATTCAAGAGACCAGCGCTTGCCATGGGCTGGAGGGGCCAGAGCGTGCTGGTGAGGAGCTGTCGTGAGGAGCCTGGCGGGCACATATGAAGGATGTCATGGGACACTGGCACGGGGGAGAGGACTCACTCACTTGGTTGTGTCTGACTCTGTGACCCTATGGACTGTAGTCAGCCAAGAGCCTCTGTTCATGAGATTTTCCAGGCAAAAGTACTGGAGTGGATTGCCCTTTCCTCCTCCAGGGGATCTTCCCGACCCAGGGATTGAACCAGTGTCTCCTGCACCTCCTGCATTGGCAGGCAGGTTCTTTTATCACTGAGTCACCTGGGAAGCCCGAGGAGTTGGACTCAAGAAAATGGAGCATGGCTTAGAATTCAGCAGGTGGAGACCCATCCCAATCAAGTGCCCTGTGGTTCAGAAGCAATATGCACATCCAAGAGTAGAAATCCAGGCAGGTATCCTGGAGGAGTTGTCATCAGGTCCTGAAGGTAGTTAATGGGGGGAGAGGCTGGGGAAAGCGTGTGGAGAGGGGAGCCAGGGCCCCAAGCACCCAGTGCCACCCCAGGCAGGTACCTCTGGCTTGGCCGTGTCCTCCTCCGGGCCCTGCAGCCGCTTCTGGTTCCAGCCAAGCCACATCTGGTGTAGTTTCTCCTGACCCTCCACCAGCTTCTGATCGACGCCCTGCTTGATGGTTTCCATCTGGGGCAGAGAGAGAGAGATGGTGGCTGCCTCAGGGCTTGAATGAAGCTGGGAGAGCCCCTGGGGATCCACAGGAATGCTGAAAGAGGCAGGAATCCACAGGGATCCCAGGGGGTTGGATCCCTGAACCCTAGGACCTTAGGCTGTGACTGCATTTGAAAACAGGTCTTCAAAGTGATTAAGCTAAAATGAGATCATTAGGGTGGACCTAAAAGATGCTTGCTCCTTGGAAGAAAGGCTATGACAAATCTAAATAGCATATTAAAAAGCAGAGACATTACTTTGCCGACAAAGGTCTATATAGTCAAAGCTATGGTTTCTCCAGTAGTCATGGATAGATGTGAGAGTTGGACCATAAAAAAGGCCGGGTGCTGAAGAACTGACGCCTTCGAAATGTGTTGCAGAGGACTCTTGAGAGTCCCTTGGACTGCAAAGAGATCAAACCAGTCAATCTTAAATCAACCCTGAATACTCATTGGAAGGACTGATACTGATGCTGAAGCTCCAATACTTTGGCCACCTGATGTGAAGAGCCGACTCAATGGAAAAGACCTTGACACTGGGAAAGGTTGAGGTCACAGAGGATGAGATGGTTGCATGGCATCATTGATTCAATGGACATGAATCTGAGCAAACTTCAGGAGACAGTGAAGGACAGGGAAGCCTGGTGTGCTAGAGTCCATGGGGTTACAAAGAGTCGGACATGACTTGGCAACTGAACAACAACAACGTTTTTATATGACTGGTGTCCTTAAATAAAAAGGGGCGGCTGTTAGGTGGACTGCCCTGGTGGTGCAGTGATTAAGACTCTGAGGCTCCACTGTAGCGGGCACAGGTTCAATTGCTGGTCGGGGAGGGAACTAAGCTTCTGCATGACGCACAGCGTGGCCAAAAAGAAAATAAACGAACAAAAAAAATTTTTTAAGGGGGATGTTAGGGACACAGACGCATGGAGGGATGAGCAGGTGAGGACACAGAGAGAAGACACCATCCACACGCCAAGGAGTGAGGCCTCAGGAAGAACCAACCCTGCTGTCATCTGGATCTTGAACTCAGTCCCTAGAACTGAATGTGTGTTAAGCTGCCCAGTTCGGGGTACTTGGTTACAGCAGCCCCAGCAACTCAACCAGGACTGCAACCGCATGAGCCGGCCCAAGCAGATACGCAGAATGGGGAGGAATAAGCCACCAGGCTTGGGGCGGGCTCACTGGTGCCTATGCTGCTTGCCACTGCCCTCGCCACCGAACCCTCTCACCATGGACCTCACCAGGATAAGGCGGACCCTGTCGACGACGTCGCGGAGGACACGGGAGACGGACCACAAGACGTCAAACGGGTCTCTCACAAGCATCCGGGCGACCGCGTCGGCGAGGCTGTCCCTCGGGTCGGCGTCCTTCATCGAGACGAGGACCGCGACGACCCGGTGGCTCCGCTACAGCTTCGGGAGTTCCCTGCGCCGCTCCGCCCGACGCCACACCTCCGTCCTCTTCGTACCACTTCCGTCCAACCCGGGCCCGACGTTCACGTTTTCCTAGAGGGACGGAACCGAAAAAGGAGTAGACACTTTACCCATCCTACCCCGGTTTATAGGACGCTAATTCTCCGGAATCTGATTACACTCCCAGACTTTTGATGCTAGGAACCTGACATAGACAGGACGGAGGTCAAAATATACTAGGTTGGGCACTTATGTTAACACGTACAACCAATATGCGACAGATGTCGCCGAAAGTTTGATATCTCCGTCTCATACACCGGAGAATCGGACGTCTCTAATTTTATAACAGACCCTTAAGGACCAACCAGGTCACCGATTCTGAGACACGGGTCACGTCCTCCGGACCTAAGCTAGGGACCAGTCCCTTGATCTAGGGTGTGAGACGTTGGTTCTCAAACGCATGGAGTTGATTTCTAGAGCACACGACGTTGATTCTGGGGCATGTTGGTTTATTTATTTGTTTATAAAGAATTTTATATAAGTAATAGACTAGGAAATGTTTTTTTTCAACCGGCTACGACGGACATATCCAGGATCGTATACAATTATCACCAGTTTGAAAATGTCACAAGATCCACGAGACGCATCGGAGAAGGCGATGGCACCCCACTCCAGTACTCTTGCCTGGAAAATCCCATGGATGGAGGAGCCTGGTAGGCTGCAGTCCATGGGGTCGCGAAGAGTCGGGCATGACTGAGTAACTTCACTTTCACTTTTCACTTTCATGCATTGGAGAAGGAAACAGCAACCCCCTCCAGTGTTCTTGCCTGGAGAATCCCAGGGACGGGGAGCCTGGTGGGCTGCCGTCTATGGGGTCGAACAGAGTCGGACACGACTGAAGCGACTCAGCAGCAGCAGCAGCAGGTATTCTGCGTGCATTCTGTTTTGTCTTTTTTTTTTTTTCTGGCCATGCTGTGTGGCATTTGGGAATCTTAGTTCCCCGACCAGGAATCAAACCTGGGCCCCTACATTGGGAGCCCGGATTATTAACTACTGGACCACCAGGCAAGTTCCTCACATGTATTCTTATTAAATCTTAACAGTTAATCTTAACAGTTCTAATGTCATCCTATTTTTACAGATGGGGAAACTGGGGCTCAGAGAGGTTAACTGACTTGCCGAAGGTCACACAGCTGGGGCTCCACAAGTCAAGATCCGATGCCAGGCCCCACGTTCTTAACCATGATACTTGGCTCTCCATGAGGAGAAGTCTGAGCCACGAGAGAACCATCTTCACAGCAGTTAAGGAAAAGTTAGGACTGCCTAGTCCAGAAAACACCCATAAAGTTACAAGGTAACAGGATGGAAATCATCTGTCTTGATAGTTTTTTCCTATCTCATTCTGCTCCCAGTAGACTTTAATATAGTAGCTCTTAAAGTCTGAGTTTTGTAAGAAACCTTATCAGGATTTGAAGTGCCCTGTAGCAGGGTCTGCAAATATAGCCCCTGGGCTGAATGCCACCTACTTTCGTCAACAAAATTTTATGGACATGTAGTCATACCCAGTCATTTACCTGCTGACTGCACTTCTGTGCTACAATGACACAGTGGCATAGTTGGAACAGAGGCTGTATGCCCCCCAAAAGCCCAAATTATTTACCACCTGGCCTGTCAAGAAAATGGGGTCCCCCGAAAAAAAGTTATACTTAAAAAGAAAAAAAGGAACGCCCCTGGTGGTCCAGTGGTCCAGACTCCAAGCTCCCAGTGCAGGGAGCCCAGGTTCAATCCCTGGTCAGGGAACGAGATCCCACACACCACAACTGAGAGCTCACCTGCTGCAACTAAAGATCCTGCCTGCCACGACAAAAACTGAAGATTTGGTCTGCATTCTGCAACTAAGACCCAGAGCAGCCAAATAAAATAAATAAATAGTTTTTTTAAAAAGTAAATATAAGTAAAAACTAAATGAGAAGATAACTAACAAGGACCTACTCTATAGCAAAGGGAACTATACTCAATATCCTGTAGCATATTTCTTCCTCTAATGGAAAAGAATCTAAAAAAGAATATATTCATATATGTATGTAAACTGGAATTACTTTGCTGTATACTTGAAACTACCACAAATTGTAAATAAATTATATTTCAATAAAAATTTTTTAACTTCAAAAAAAAGGATTATACAATGTATAAAACAAACAAATAGCTCAACAAAAATACTAAACACTCAGAACATTTAAAAGCAACAAAAACAAAAGTCAGCATCTTGGGAAAAACAAACCTGCCCCATTCTCCTGACCAAAGGCAAGTCTGAAAAGACTGAATCCAAACCAACGACATTTTGAACCCAGGCTACTGGTCACAACTTCTCCATGGCCCTCTGCGAACCCTGGAGCTCTGCCCTCAGAAGTGAAAGCAGCTTTGTTACTTAGGCCACGGTTGTCTGGCAACTGACTTACTGGAAAAGACCAATGAGAAATGACTCATTGGAAAAGACCTGATGTGGGGAAAGATTGAGGACAGGTGAAGGGGACAACAGAGGGTGAGATGGTTGGATGGTATCACCAACTTGATGGGCATGAGTTTGAGCAAGCTCTGGGAGTTGGTGACCGATCGGGAAGCCTGGCGTGCTGCAGGCCACGAGGTCACAGAGGGTCAGACACGACTGAGCAACTGAACTGAACTGTCTTGCAGAGTCCAGGCATGTCGGAGCAAGCTGGCAGGGCCCCTGTAGGGGGCAGATGCCCTTGGCCAAGGGGAGACCCAGGAGATGGGGGAGCAGGGCTGTTCTGGCAGGAGCCCATGAGTAGTGTCCCAGCTATAACATGGCGCCTTAGCTCACAGACTCCCCCGCACCTGAAGCACTGCTCTGCACAATGATTTCATCCTCAGTTGCTGTTGTTTATTCACTAAGTTGTGTCTGACTTCTTGTGATCCCCTGGACTGTCGCCCACCAGGTTCCTTTGTCCATGGGATTTCCCAGGCCAGATTAGTGAGCTGGTTGCCATTCCTTCCTCCAAGGGATCTTCCCCACCCACGGATCCAACCCACATCTCCTGCATCGGCAGGCAAATTCTTTACCACTGAGCCACCAGGAAAGCTGTTCATCCTTGCAGATGGACACAAAATAAAGAAAAGCAAAGCTGGTCAGATAGATCTGTTCTCTGAAGTGGCTCCCAGGCCTGGCTCACAACCTGCCTCCCTGCAAACTCTGAGCCTTCCCCTGCCTTCTGCTGACCAAGACTCACAGCTGCATCTTACTCCGTCTGAGCACTAGGAGGGGCCAGCAGGCACTGAACTTGGTGTGCAAGATGGAAGACATCAGCCAGATCCCTTCCTTCAAGAGATACAGGGTAAAGTTTTGAAAACTCAAAGGCCAAGTGACATGAGAGCCTCAACCCAGGAGCTGCAGGGCCTGAGATCATTGGCCTTGCTCCCCCTGGATGGAGCGTGGTGTCTGGGTACATGTGAGCCCTTGTTGCCATGGGCACTGGTGAAGTCCCCATCACGGTGTGCAAAGGATGGCTGTGGCTTGAACGCAGGGCCAAGGCTAACTCCACGAGTCATAGGCACATGAAACCACGAATAGGACTGGCCGCTTTGTCTCAACTCTTTCACCCCTGGTTTACTCCTGCCACTATCTTGTCCAGCCCCATCACAGCTCACCTAGACCAGCAGGGTCACCTGAACCTGTCTCCTTCGCTTCCCACCCCCGGTGTCTTTCCCATAGGAGCCACCAGAGGGCGCCTGTGAACAGAGTCAGGCCCCGCCCCCTCTGCTCACAGTCTTCCAGGGTTCCCATGCCCTAGGGGTAAAAGACCAAGTCCTCCCCTGGCTCACCATCTGCTCCCGTACCCTCGCTGCCCTTCCCTCTTCCTTCTCTCTCCCAGGCTCATTCTACTCCAGCCACACATGCCTCCTCCTTGCTTCTCCCACACACATCAGGCACCACCCTGTCCCCTGGTCTCTCTGCTCAGACATCAGCACAGCTTCATATACCTCAGGGCAAGGTCACCCCTCAGAAACATCTCCTTTAATCTAATTTCTGTATCCTTTAGGTTCCATGAGGGCAAAACTTTGTTCACTGACATATCCCTAGAACCTGGAAGCAGGTTTGGCATATAACTGGTGCTCAGGGTTTGAACAAACAAATAGATGACTGGCTATGGGTGGAATGATAGAGAAGAGTTTCAGTTATTTTATTCTGGGACTTGAGCACCTGCTGGGCACCAGACAGGGGACAGAGCTTCTGCTTTGTGGAATTGATGACTAGAGAAAAATCAGAGCCAAGCCGCGGGAGGTTTCAGGGCACAATATCAACAAGGAATGGTGTGATTTTAGAGGTCTTATGGGGGGAGGTGGCATGTGAGCACAAAGCTGGAGGTGGAAGGGAACGAGCCATCTAGATGTCATGTAAGGGTTCCTGGTAGAAGAAAAGGCCAGTGCAAAGGCCCCGGTGTGGGAACATGGCCAAAGATGGGCAAGGAGGCCAGTGAGGCTGGAGCAGAATGAATGAGGGCAGGTGGGTAAGCACAAAGGAGCTTCCAGGAGGACTGAGGCTGTTACCTACAGGGAGAGGGGAGCCTGGAGGGCTGCAGGGAGAGGAGGAGCCGGAGTTGAGTGCCCACAGGCGACCTCTGGAGGCTGCTTCAGGGAGGACAGATACCATGCACCAGGGCAGAGGAACCAAGCTGACTGAGGTGGGCTAAGACAGATGGTGAGAGGGGGCAGGGACCAGATGACAGTCTGTGAGGGACAGACTCCAGGTGGCTAGGAGGGACCCACATCAGATGGTCTGGGGAGGGGGCCCAGAGTCAAGGCCTGCACTCACCGAGCTCAGTGTCCGTCATGGGCAGGTGGTTGTCCACCCACTCCTCCGACTTGCCCAGCACTGTGTCCACCCCGCTCAGCACCATCTGGCCCACACGGGAGCCCACAACCGAGTGGACGCCACTGGCCACCATGGACTTGGTCAAGTCCACGCCACTCTGCACAGCACCCCGGGTGACGTCCACTGCCTCGGTGACTCGGGAGGCCAAGTGTCCTAGGACTGAGGCTGTTACCTACAGGGAGAGGGGAGCCTGGAGGGCTGCAGGGAGAGGAGGAGCCGGAGTTGAGTGCCCACAGGCGACCTCTGGAGGCTGCTTCAGGGAGGACAGATACCATGCACCAGGGCAGAGGAACCAAGCTGACTGAGGTGGGCTAAGACAGATGGTGAGAGGGGGCAGGGACCAGATGACAGTCTGTGAGGGACAGACTCCAGGTGGCTAGGAGGGACCCACATCAGATGGTCTGGGGAGGGGGCCCAGAGTCAAGGCCTGCACTCACCGAGCTCAGTGTCCGTCATGGGCAGGTGGTTGTCCACCCACTCCTCCGACTTGCCCAGCACTGTGTCCACCCCGCTCAGCACCATCTGGCCCACACGGGAGCCCACAACCGAGTGGACGCCACTGGCCACCATGGACTTGGTCAAGTCCACGCCACTCTGCACAGCACCCCGGGTGACGTCCACTGCCTCGGTGACTCGGGAGGCCACAGTGTCCTTGGCACTGGACACCGTGCTGGACACAGCCTGTCGGGCCCCTGACACCTTGGACGACACAAGCTCCTTGGTGTCTGCCAGGACCTACAAGAAGAGCCAGCATCAGCATCTCCATTCTCCCCTCATACCTGGGTGCCCGACCCCTGCACCCCAGCCTCTAGAAGGGGTGGGCTGGAGGGAGGCGCTCCAGCTCCCGGGTGACCCTGAAGGGTGAGAGCAGTTAAGATCACATGCTCTGGGGCTGGATGGCCCGGTTAGAGTCCTCGGCTTGATATATCCTAGCTGTGTATCCTCAGGCAAATCACTCAGCCTCTCTGGGCCTCCACTTCTTCTTCCCCTGGTGTTATGGGCTAAATGGTACTGAAGCCCCCAGGACTTCAGAATGTGACCATATTTAGTGATGAGAACTTTAAGGCAGTAATTAAGGTAAAATGAGGCCATTATAGTGGATCCTAATCCAATCTGTCTACATGCCTTGGGGCCAGAAAACCAGATCATAAAAATAGAAGCAAGTCTAACAAATTCAACAAAAACTTAAAAGATGGCCCACAAAAAAAATCCAAAGAAAGTAAATTAAATAAAAAATAAAATTTAAAATAATTAAAATTAGTAACTGAGTTCCTCAGTCATACTGGCCACCTTCTAAGGGCCCAACACCCACATATGGTTGTTGGTTTCCATATTGGATAGTGCAGAGAAAGAACATGTGCAGAGAAAGTTCACAGACCGGGCAGCCTGGTCCACAGAGAAGGAATGGCATGTGCAAAGGTCCTGAGGCAGCTCTGAGATGGGTGTGTTCACTGTCTCTGCTTTTCCCTGCCTCCCCAAGATGAAAGTTCCATGAAGGCAAGGGCTCTGTATCCACCACCTTGTCCCATACATGTGGGCACTAATGTGACTGAACTGGAGGACGGAGGCCAGCATGGACAGAATGGAGCAACTGAGGTGGGCATAGAAGGTCAGGAGGCAGTGGAGCCAGACCAGGTGGCACCACCAGAAACACTCTGGCTTTTGCTCCAGGCAAGGTGGAAGACTCAAAGGGGCTTTGGGCATACCTGGCTGGTGTTCAGAATGTTCCTCCAGCTGCCCAATGGCAAGAGGATGGGAGAATAAATGCGGTCACATTTGTCTGCAATGGGTTAAGCTGAGACCACAGACCCCCTACCCAGGTAGGCCGCCGTCTTAGCAGCGCATCCTCCCCACCCCGCCCCTCATGGAGGGGGTTAGTCACCTTCTCCGGTGGCTGCTGCAGGATGGGCAGATTCTCCTCCAGTTTGTCCAGCCCTCTGTGGGCGTATTCACTGGCCGAGGTGACTGTGGGGGTGGGGGTGGGGTGGGGGCAATAGATAGCTGATGGTTACTGCGCATGTACATCCCTCAGGGGCTTTGGGAGAGTCCACAAACACCGCCCCGCCTCCCCCACCTGGAAATAGGCAAGAGTGGACGGTCTATGGGCTCCCATGCTTCACTCACGCTGGGGTTCCAGCTTGGACAGGATGGGCTGGGCCCCACTGACCGCAGCAGCCGTGAGGGTCTTCACCCCCTTCTCAGCCACATCGCAGACAGTCTTGACGTGGGGGTGGCTCTCCTTGGTGGATGTGTAGGCGGCGGACACCATGTTGCAGGTGGAGCTGACGAGGGGCATGCTGGCCACGCGGTCCACCACGCTGGGCTACGGGCAGGGAGGCTCAGGCCGGGGACGTGGCTCACCTCCCCCTCCCTCTGTATGCATTTGGTTGCACAATCCAGGAACTCCCTGGTTCCGCCAGGCGCTTCTTCTATCTCGGGCAGGCAGCCCACTTGTTTGAACATGACCTTGACACGCACAGTGTGCCAGGCAGTGACAAGACATGAGAACCCCACTGTCCTGGAGCTCAGGCAGGTCTAAAACTGACATCAATAAACTATGTCCCCCATCACCCCTCCTAGGGCCAGCCCACTACCTGTTTTTCCTTTTGCCTTTTTTTTTCCCTAACAGCATTATCGAAATCTAGTTCAAACATCAGAGAATTTCATCATTTTGAAATGCACGACTCAGAGGGTTTTAGTGTGTTCACAAGGTTGAGTAACTCACTGTCTAATTTCAGAACTTATTGCTTGCTCTCAAAAGAAACTTGACTGTGTCACTGACTGTCACACCCTTGCCTACCAGCCCCTGGTAACCATGAATCCACTTTCTGGCTCTGTGGATTTTTGCCTGTTCAGGACACCTCACAAAGAAATGGAATCACACGTGACCTCTTGTGTCTGGCCTCTTTCACACAGTGACATTTTCAAGGTTCCTCCATGTGTGCCTGTGCTTCACTCCTTTTTTAAAAAATTGTGGTAAAATACACAAAATGTACCATTTAAATAATCACGTGCACAGCTCAGTGGCGTTAAGTATACTTACACGGTTGTGCAGCCATTGCCAGCATCTGTCTCCAGATTCTCAGCTTCTTAAACTGAAATTCTGTCCCCTTTAAACACTGAGTCCCCTCTCTGAGCCCCTGGCCCCACCATCTACGTGTCTCTATGGATTTGACTCCTCTAAGGACCTCTTGTGAGTGGGATCAGATAGTATCTGTGTATCTGTCCTTCTGTGCCTGGTTTCTCTCACTGAACATACCTTCAAGTTTCGTCCACATTGCACTGCATGTCAGTACCTCACTGTTTCATGGCATGACATTCCATGCTACCTGGTTTTTGTAAATAAAGTTTTATTGGCACATGGCTATTCCCATTCATTTATGTATTGAATATAGCCATTCTTAACCTATAAGAAAGTGAAAGAAGAGAGTGAAAAAGTTGGCTTAAAGCTCAACATTCAGAAAGCGAAGATCATGGCATCTGGTCCCATCACTTCATGGCAAATAGATGAGGAAACAGTGGAAACAGTGTCAGTCTTTATTTTGGGGGGCTTCAAAATCACTGGAGATGGTGATTGCAGCCATGAAATTAAAGACGCTTACTCCTTGGAAGATAAGTTATGACCAACCTAGATAGCATATTCAAAACCAGAGACATTACTTTGCCAACAAAGGTCTGTCTAGTCAAGGCTATGGTTTTTCCAGTGGTCATGTATAGATCTAAGAGTTGGACTGTGAAGAAAGCTGAGTGCCGAAGAATTGATGCTTTTGAACTGTGGTGTTGGAGAAGACTCTTGAGAGTCCCTTGGACTGCAAGGAGATCCAACCAGTCCATTCTGAAGGAGATCAGCCCTGGGATTTCTTTGGAAGGAATGATGCTAAAGCTGAAACTCCAGTACTGTGGCCACCTCATGCGAAGAGTTGACTCATTGGAAAAGACTCTGATGCTGGGAGGGATTGGGAGCAGGAGGAGAAGGGGACGACCGAGGATGAGATGGCTGGATGGCATCACGGACTCGATGGACATAAGTCTGAGTGAACTCCGGGAGATGGCAGTTCACGGGTTCAAAAAGAGTCGGACACGACTGAGCGACTGAACTGAACTGAACTGAAGTTGATTTTACATGTGCTGCGTATATATCTGAAGCGATGAACAGCAGCATGTATAGTTTATGGCTTAACTTCACCTCCCAATATGATTGTCTTTAATGACTTTAAAGCATGAGTTCACAAGTTCTGAGGTTTATGCAAATATAAAAATTACCTTTTTTCAGATGAGTAAAGCAGGCTCCTGGAGACAACTGGAAAACAAGAGGGTCTTTTTCTTTCCGTGGAGGATTGTATTATTCGTGGAATAGAATAGTGCACTGCTTTCGAATTGTGGCGCTGAAGAAGACTCTTCAGAGTCCCTCGGACTGCCAGGAGTTCAAACCAGTCAATCCTAAAGGAAATCAATCCCGAATATTCATTGGAAGGACTGATGCTGAAGCTGAAGCTCCAGTACTTTGGCCACCTGATGTGAAAAGCCAACTCATTGGAAAAGCTCCTGATGCTAGGAAAGACTGAGGGCAAAAGGAGAAGCGGGTGGCAGATAATGAGATGGTTAGATAGCATCACCAACTCAGTGGACATGAATTTAAGCAAACCTTGGGAGATACTGGAGGATAGGGAAGCTGTGGTCCACGTGGCCGCAGAGAGTTGAACATGACTTAGCTACTGAACAATAACAACAATAGTGCACAGTTAATTTTAAGTTTAGTTGAGATCGTCCACCTTAGTTGATCCAAAGCTAACTAAGCTTCTTTTTTTCATTCACTAGGCCCTGAATTTAGCTTCTTTAACAACACTGATCGAGATATTTAATAACAAAGTATTTTGGGTTTAAGTGACTTGCTTTAAATCTACCTTTTATTAAAACAGATTCACTTTTTTCATTTAAAAAATTTTATTGAAGTATAGTTAATTTACACTGTGTTTAATTTCCACTGTACAGCAAAGTGACTCAGTTATACATCCATTCTTTTTTCATATTCTTTCCATTATGCTTTATCATAGGATATTGAATATAATTCCCTGTGTTATACAGTAGAACCTTGCTGTTTATCCACCCTATATGTAATAGTTTGCAAAAACAGATTCAATTTTTAAAGGGAGTTCTATGTCTAAATTCACATTTTCCTTTCTCAAAGAGGAACCTCTACTGTTCTTTCTATAATATGTAAGGTAAATTTTTTTTCCTGTTAAGAGTATTCTTAATGATCAGAAGTAAATATGAGTGTCCATATTTCTTCAGCTGATTGGAGAGAATGACCTTGATTCAAGTAAAATGTCATGAACTGACCCCTGTAAGAAAAAGTATAATGCTACATAGTACCTTGTAGAACTTAGAGTTCTTTCAACACTGTAAGAAAAAGGACACATAGAAGCAGAGAGAAATAGATAACAATAAGATTGTTATACCTAAATAAATTCCCTGGTGGCTCAAGAGGTTAAGCGTCCGCCTCCGACGTGG
>SJYC01006400.1:0-32892 GCA_006408675.1 Madoqua kirkii
AAAGTATAATGCTACATAATACCTTGTAGAACTTAGAGTTCTTTCAACACTGTAAGAAAAAGGACACATAGAAGCAGAGAGAAATAGATAACAATAAGATTGTTATACCTAAATAAATTCCCTGGTGGCTCAAGAGGTTAAAGCGTCCGCCTCCGACGTGGGAGACCTGGGTTCGATCCCTGGGTCGGGAAGATCTCTTGGAGAAGGAAATGGTAACCCACTCCAGTATTTTTGCCTAGAGAATCTCATGGACAGAGAAGCCTGGTAGGCTATAGTCCACGGGGTTGCAAAGAGTCGGACACGACTGAGCAACTTCACACACACACACACACCTAAACAAAGGAGTAAAGAGTAGTCATGTACAGAATGAACAGAAAATTCTTGCTTTGGTTAGAGAAGATTTTGCTAGCTGTGGCCTAGGATTCTTTGGAGCAAGCCCTTTGCAAGCTGCATGCCATAATTCCTTGAGCAAACTGAGATTTTCCACTTACGTGGTGACTACTTGGAAAAAGTAAAACAAAGCAAAAACAACCACAACAAAACCCCTAAACCAATAGCCAAGTATTCACCATTTGTGTATGAAGTAAAGGCTTCTATATTTGAATATTACATTTTCAAGAGACTGTATCTTGATTTTGGCATGGCCAATGCAACTAGTGACCATTAGTTATCCAGTGATTGAATAAAGGTTTTTGCTGAAGGTGCTTGATTCTTGGTGGCATTCTTTTTAGCTAGCTTCTGCTTGTGACGAAAAAACCAACAACTCGGTACTTAATAAACTTGAGCATTCAATCAGAGAAGGTCAATATCCAGTTACTCATGTTTCAGAAATACTGTGTGTTGTGATGCTGTTCAAATATTTCTGGTTTTCTGCCTTCAGTATTACATTTTCTGACTCCTGTGTGGTTGAATGGGATCATGTGACCAGTTTGATGATGTGTTAATGGAATTGTGTGTCACTTTCAAGGGGTGACGTTTAACCCACAGTAAGAGACCCCCTGGAATCTAGCTCCTCCATTGGCCTGAAAGAGAATGATGGACAGCAGCCCCTGCTGAGCCAGAATCGCCATTTAGCATGAGTGAGGAAACTGTTGAGGTCACTAGGGAAGCAAATGCTTCCAGTTTAGTCTGTGGGTTTAAAGGGAAATAATGTAGGCAACACATTTGACAATTTACAGCAAAAAGAATAATAAGATTTTCTCTTATTTTGGATGGAAGGAAGTGGAAATGTTTCTGTAGCATTATCTATCTCTTTATTTTTGGCTGTATTTCGTTGCTGCAGGAGCTTTTCTCTAGTTGCGGCGAGTGGGGGCACTCTCTGGTTGTGGTGTGTGGGCTTCTTGATTTCTCTTGTTGTGGAGTGCGGCTCTAGGGCGTGTGGGCTCGCGGTAGCTGCGGCCCCCCAGCTCTAGCGCGCAGGCTGAGTGGTTGTGCAGAGGCTTTGTTGTTCTGCAGCAGGTGGGATCTTTCCAGATCAGGGTTCCAACTCGGCTCTCCAGCATGAGCAGGTGGGCTCTTTACCACTGAGCCACAGGGAAGCCCCCCTGTATCATTATTTTGATTTTCCCCTTTGGTTATTTTTTATCACCTATGGTAGGTAGCAAACTGTGTCTGGAGTGACTGCTGCAACCAATCTCAAAGTTTTTTGAACTACTATTTTAAATCACTAGTAAGACCCAGTCAGCTAAGAGTCGAGGGCTCTGGGTCCTACTTTTCCTGTAGCCACTGCATGACTTCCATCCTATCTGGGTCTTACGACCGTATCTATAAATAGGTGTTGAAACAAATCGTCTTGAATATCTTTCTAGCACTGTTGATCTGTAATTCCAGGAAATCAGAGTAACAGGCCGCTAGCTATTTTGGGTTAGGGATCTTAGACACAACTTTAAAATATAAGAACCAAGTTTAAGTATATCTTAGGCTAACAGTTCAAGGAATAAATGATCCTTAAATCATCCTAGACTTTTTCCCAGAACGTGATATACTGTGCTTTCAGAGTTCTTTTGTAAGTGCTATCCATGATTTTTAAAGTATATATTTGACAAGGTTTTTCTGATGAGTAAATATATTTTGTGTGTTTACTTAAGAACTTTTTTCTTTGGCATTCTCAAAATTTCCCAAGGATGTAGTGGAGTTACATCTGTTTTGTTCATCTTGTTTTGTTTTTACTCTTTGGCTCAGTGGTAAAGAATCTGCCTGCAATGCGGGAGACCTGGGTTCGATCCTTGAGTTGGGAAGATCCCCTGGAGAAGGGAAAGGCCACCCACTCGAGTATTCTGGCCTGGAGAATTCCAACCGTACAGGCCATGGGATCACAAAGAATCGGACACGACTGAGCGACTTTCCCTTCACTTTCAATTTTTTAAAAAGAGATGTGGATGCCAAAATCTTTAACTTTTACTCAAGATTGTGTGCTAAGTTGCTCAGTCGTGTACAGCTCTTTGTAACTCCATGAACTGTAGCCCGCCAGGCTCCTCTGTCTATGGGGATTCTCCAGGCAGGAATACTGGAGTTTGTTGCCATGCCGTCCTCCAGGGGTCTTTCCGAGCCAGGCATCAGACCCAGGTCTCCCGCATTCCAGGTGGGTTCTTTACTATCTGAGCTACCAGGGAAGCTCAAGATTAGTCAAGTTTAAATTTACTTTATTCCTCTTGAGTTCTAGTGTTAGTCACTCAGTCGTATCTGGCTCTTTGTGACCCCATGGACTGTTGCCCACCAGGCTCCTCTGTCCATAGAATTCTCCAGGCAAGAATACTGGAGTGAGTAGCCATTCCCTTCTCTAAGAGATCTTCCTGGGATTGTACCCAGTCTCCCACTTTGCAGGCAGACTCTTTACTGACTGGGTCATGACCCTGGGAATTGGCAGACTCCCTTTTGATGAAGGTATCAATGCAACAGTCGAAACATTTAAAGTTCAGCTATCAGATCTTCAAAATATTTTGTTTGCCATCAGTTTGGCTGAAAAGATCAAGTGACAAAGCTTTTAGGATCAATTGTCATGTGCCTGATGGTTGAATCAGTGTCACAGGTTTCTTGGTCTGGCTATTGACTGACTTTTCTCAGAGCCCAGAGTAAGCTCACTACAGAACCATGAAGCCACAGACTCTGGCCGAAGGCACATCTAAGTTATTTGATATCATTGGTATCCTCGTTGGTA
Source organism: Madoqua kirkii (assembly GCA_006408675.1). Classification (NCBI taxonomy): domain Eukaryota; kingdom Metazoa; phylum Chordata; class Mammalia; order Artiodactyla; family Bovidae; genus Madoqua; species Madoqua kirkii. Next base: position 3,158 of record SJYC01006400.1, read on the forward strand.
AGGGGACTAAGTGATCTGTGAAATCATAATTCAGTTGTTTGCTTTTATATAGACAATCCAGTTTTCTTGCTTGGGAAATCCCATGGACAGAGGAGCCTGGTGAGCTACGGGACATAGGGTTACAAAGAGTCAGACACGACAGCAGCTAAACAACAAAGAACAGACAGTGTTCTAGATTGTTCAATTTGTACTCTTTTTTTTTTTTATATATTGCAGTTTCATATAGTTGGTATTACAGCATAATATTTTTTTACTTAGGGAGCTATTAATGGTGGAGAAAGTTACTCATGATTGTCACTCTTGTTGTTTGTAAAATACACTTCTGAGAATCAAAAACTGCCTGAAAATATAAGCCTACTGAATTGCACAGATTCAAAGGCAAATAAAATGCTCTTTATGTAATAATACTCAATTTTTGGGAAAGCAGAGTGTGACATTTGGACAACTGTTACTTATTTTGTATTCCTGAAACATTATTTTCATTCTCTGCTTTCAACCGAATCTTCAATATAAAGACAGTTTCAGTGCATTTACCCAAAGAAAGAAAAATAACTAAACACGATACAGACATTAGTCAGCACAGGAATTCTTATTGAGCTTAAAGCCCCTTGTACAAAAGCACCATTCAGTGCTTTAAAGAGCCTGAGAAGAGTAATCTTAGTGGTACTGTCTTATCACCTTCAACTCTTCATTTTACCTGGTCTTAAACATTGACTGCTTACAATGGAGAGCAGTGTTAGAAAAAGAGATTCAGTGCCTACAGATTCACTTAACCCTGAGGAATGCTTAAGCCCCCAAGGCCGAGGTAATGCACTAGAAGCTTTCTGTGTATGTGTGAGCCACGGTTGTGGGGTCTCTCCGTAGGTATGAGAGGTATGTGGAGTGAGGTATTTACTGACTCCTTTATGCCCCCAGCACTTAACAGAGCTAAGCCAGAATCCACATGTCACGACTTGGGTGGCTTAATTGGTGAGGACTGTAAACCCGATGGAATGCAGTTGACAGGAGGCTGTCCTGAATGTGTTCAGATTTGATGGTGTGAGAGAGGTGTGCATTTTGGCATTTTGTGTGATTATTTTCAGTGGAATACTTGTTATTTTAGACATTCTCTCTTAGCCTTCTACAAACAAGTAGTGTCGTTTGCTCGAATCTAGCCGTTTCCCCAAGTTCAATGGATGCTATTAAGCAAACCCTAATAAATATATGACTCTGGACCTTCAGTTAATAGACTCATAAGATTTCTGGGCTTCCCAGGTGGTACAGTGGTAAAGAATCTGCCTGCCAATGCAGGAGATGCAAGAGACGCAGTTTCGATCCCTGGTTGGGAAGATTCCCTGGAGGAGGAAATGGCAATCCACTCCAGTCTTGCCTGGAAAATTCCATCGGCAGAGGAGCCTGGCAGGCTTCAGTCCATGGTGCTGCAAAGAGTCATACGCAACTGAGCGGCTGAGTGCACACAAGATTTCTTTTATCTTAGCAACTGTTCACAGAGGGGATGAGCTGTATTCTTAGGGTACTTAGTATCTGAGGTAAGTATAGATTTTTTTGCATTCACACTTGAGAGATTTTGCAGCATACTTAAATAACTGTACCTACATGCCCTAAGGGATTATTGACAATAGTGGGTTTGATATTTGAGGGGGGGGAGTTAGAACTCATCAAAGTAAAAGCAAATTAAAGAGCAGGCAAGCCATAATTCTTGCATAAATGTTCTGTTTACCGATCTCTGTTGGCTCTGCGGGCAGGAGTGAGCCATGTCTCCTGGGTGAGCATTGGGTCCACAGTTTGCATCAGCTGCTGTTGCTAAGTGTCAGCTATGTGGGGCCCCTGACCCCTTTCCACTTTCAGAACAAGAATAGAACTAATTGAAGCATGAGAATGCAGTACGTTCCAAAATATATTTATTCCAGAGCAGTAATCTCTTCCACATCCTGCAAAGCAACCAAGGATTTTTTGTTTGTTTGTTTGTTTTATCACTTAGAAGCTTTTTGATATTGGGTTTTGATATTAACTCTAAGCCTCACATGTGTCCCCCCCCAAATATAAAACAGATAATCCAGTCTGTATGTAGCTCAGATCTTTTCATAATGAACTCACGAAACCATGCATGCGCTCTCATTCTGTTGGAATTGTGCTGTGTTCATTTTAACCCCAAACAACCAGCTTTAGAGAAGGTCTTCTGACAGAGGTTATTTATTGTGTTGATTGAATCGGCGTCCACATCTAGGTTTAGGTCAAATCATAAGCTTGGTAAAGTTTGCACATCTTTCTTCGTTTTCTTTACGTTTTCTTTCTTGCTCAGAAGCCCTCACCCTCATTCCAGTAAAATCCCAGTATTGGACAAAGTCCCTCTCTAAGTACAGTTAAAAAAAAATCTGATCTTCAGAAGGAATGTGAAACCAAAACACAAAGGTACAATTAATCAAAAATAATGACCAGAAATAGGAAACCTCTAACTTTAATGCCCCTGAACTAGCTTCATCTAAAACAATAGGGACATTTTGGTAGTTTGTGCTGTACATGGAGCCAGAAGACCTGGGTCCAAGCCTGGCTTAGTCCTGTTCTTAGCAATTCATCATTCTCAGCTTCAGTTTATCTCTTGTGCCTGGGGGCTGCGGTGATTCTGCAAGGTGGTCTGTGTAGAAGTGTTTTATAAAACGTGAAGCACTTTGCAAGTGTTCTTTTTTAAAAAATTGCTTTAAAGTCCTGCAAGGAACTGTCAAAGTAGAAAGTCAGAAGTCTTAGTCTTTGGGACTGGAAAAGCCTTCCAATCATGCCGGGCCTGTTTCCTCACCACGAAACCCTGGAGGTTGAACCAGAATATCTGCAAGGTGCTTTTCAACCCCAGGGCATTTTAGAATTCCATGAAATAAGATGCTGCCAGCTAGTACCGGGATCACAGAGATGGCATGAGTTTAAACATAACTCATGGAGCTGGAGGAATAAAGGAGATGACACTTATGGGGGAATTGGCCTTCATCCTCCCAGAGGTGTGCAGAGGCTACAGAAAAGAGGAAGATGGGGGCTGTATGGCAGGGGCCGCAGGAAGTGGGGGCATTAATTTGGATGGGCTCACGGGTTTCGGGTGAACATTACAGGGAGCAGACACTCAGGGAGCTGAGCGATTAGAATGATTAGACTTTTGGGGGCAGTGTTGCCAGGTGGGTAGGATCTAAGGCTGCAGGGATTTTGGTATCAGCAAGGGCCGGAGTGGAAGCGGCAGGATGCATCACTACAACCACCGTCTTCCTAATAACCTGTCTCCCCTGTACAGTCCATTGGGTAGTGGAAAAGATCAACTCGGAGGACCTCTCTTTCCTGCTGAAGATCCTTTAATGGCTTTCGTTGGGTTGAGATTAAACTATGAATTCCTTAAGTGGGCTTTCAGATGCCTGAATGAATCCGCCTCCTGTCCACTCTGCCTCTTTTTGAATTCCAGCCACGCTGGCTAGTCATCAGGGTTTTTCTGCATCAGAGTATTATCGTCTGCTGTCTCCCTACCAGTCTTCTCGGGGTTAGCTTTGATTTTTTGGGAGCTTAGCTAAAATATTTCTTCAGACAGACTTGCTCTGACCACTCTACTTATATAGCAATCTCTGCCCTTGTCTGAGCCCTGTATTGATTTTCTTTACCCACCACAGCCTGTAGTTATTATACCCTTGCAAGATGTCCAACTAAAGAATTCTTTGTTGAATGAATGAATGAATGAGATGCTCAGATTCTTTTCTTCCATTTTATCTCTTCTCTTCCTGTATCTTTTTTAATTTTGTCTTTCCCTCATTTTTTTTTCAAGGGCTTCCCAGGTGGCGCTAGTGGTAAAGAACTCACTAGCTAATGCAGGAGACCTAAGAGACGTGGGTTTGATCCCTGGGTTGGGAAGATCTCCTGGAAAAGGAATGGCAACCCACTCCAGTATTCTTGCCTGAGGAAATCTATGGGCAATTGAGCCTGGCAGGCTGCAGTCCACAGAGTCAGACACAACCGAAGCTACTTAACACACACATTTTTTTTTCAAAGTCCATGCAGCTTTGATAAATTTGATTATGAAAATTCATATCCTGTCAAAACAGTATTTGATAATACTTAAGTATGAAGGGAGAAATAAAGGTCACTAAAATTCCATCACCCAGAGGAGATGAGAGCTGACTTTTTGTTTTACAGACTTAAAATTTACTGGGCTTCCCCGCCAGCTCAGCAGGAAAGAATCTGTCTGCAGTGCAAGAGACACAGGTTTGATCCCTGGTTCGGGAAGACCCCCTGGAGAAGGGAATCGCAACCCACTCCAGTATTCTTGCCTGGCAAATTCCATGGACAGAGGGGCCTGGCAAGCTACAGTCCATGGGGTTGCAAAAAGTCAGACACGACTGAAGTGACTGAGCACAGCACAAAATCTACTTTTCAGTTTTAAATAGCAGTTGAGATCAATATTTTTCTTTTCAAAATTTAAAAACCAAGTTCCTTTCCTCTTCAAAGGCCTTAGATTCGTGGGGTCTATGCATCCTTCCCAGGAGCCTTTTCCTCCCATTGACCTTGGTGCTGTTCTTTTCTGCTGCAGGGAGTCAGGCTGATCCTGCCTTTTCCAGGCGTAATCCGGTGGCATTTATCTTTGGTTAAAAAAAAAAACTGTTATTCTTGTCTTTAGCTGCCAGCATTGCAGACTGGGCATTTCAGTGCCTTGGATGGTGTATTTGGAGAAGCTAACAGCTGCCTGTGCTATTTCCAATACTTTTTAAGATCCACCCAGGATGTGACAAGGAGAATGCTTGTCATTTTTCAGAGTGAGGGTATAGATGTAAAACTGGTGAGTGATAAGCAGAGGTGAAAACTAGGTGAGAGATTCCTCAACAGATTGTAGGCTTGCCATCTGATACTGGAGAAAACTGCGTTCCTTTGAGCAGCTCTCAGAACCTCATCTGCCTGAACTTGGGGGCAGTCATAGATGTGGAGGGCTTTGGAGACTCCGGGAGCATCACACAGTTTCCAAAAGAGAGTGAATTCCCCTCTCTCCTGCCGTGTATGTATGGCAAAACCAGTGCCACATGTCCTGTGCCGCACTCTTGTTCTCTTAATATCCAGTGTTCGGTATACATAGGGCTTCCCTGGTGGTTCAGTGATAAAGAATCCACCTGCAATCAAGAGATGGGGGTTCGATCCATGGCTCAGGAAGATCCTCTGGAGAAGGAAATGGGAACCCACTCCAGTATTCTTGCCTGGGAAATCACCTGGACAGAGGCGCCTGGTGTGCTGCAGTCCACAGAGTCACAGTTACGATTTAGTGACTAAACAGGAACGATGTGTATACGCAGTACTGTTGCAACACACATATTTTGGAGAATAACACTGTGGCATAGTCTGTAAATTACCAGCCCACCAACAAGCAAAAACACAAATGAAAACCTTGATTTTTCTCTTTAAAAAGGAGAAATATTTGTATCGATTAGGGGGCCGTGAGCAAGTCCTTCTCTTTTGAAATTCACAGTTGAATGGTGTTTCTGTTCTCTTCCAGCTCAATCCATGAATGATTCACTGACACTGTTTTGGGATCTGATTGGACTGAGAAATCCTCATTATATTTTGGTAGGGCCAATTTCATGGATTTTCTCAAAATATTTTGCAACCCAAAGCCTGATCGAAGTATAAATTAAATCCTTGTTTCTGTTCTTTTTGTACACCGTTAAATTGTTTGATATTCTAGACATTTTTTGTTTGTTGTTTAAATTTAGAAATATTTTCCTTGGCTATAATTACTTGAGAAAACTATCACTGCTAGGTTTTGACTATTTGTTTTGGGAGGGGGCAGGCAGTTAGCATTTTAGTATTTGCATAATTACTCGATGTAAGAATGTATATTACCCCTGAAAGTGTGTAGCAGGCACTGTGGGTGGCCTGCCCATTTCCTTTATCATTTCATTGGCTTCAGAGTTCCAACCGTGAGTTAACGCCAACCCCCAGAAGGCTCTTAATCTGTGGTTGATGGGAGTTAGGGTATAATTACTCCAGTTCCTTCACCAAAGCTTGTTTGTCTCAGTTTCCTAGTGGACTTAAGTCCTAGTGGAAGCTTAACAACACAGCCTTCATTAGTTATCCTTCCTTTCCTGCTATTTCCCCCCTTAGTAAACAGTTTGCAATCAAATCTTTGTCTCAAATCAAATCAAATCCTAGATTTGGAGGATAAGTGTTAGTCGCTCACTCATGCCCCACTCTTTGCGACCCCATGGACTGCAGCCCACCAGGCTCCTCTGACAATGAGACTTTTTCCAGGCAAGGATTCTGGAGTGGGTTGCCACTTCCTTCTCCAGGGGATCTTCCGAATCCAGCGATGGAACGCCGGGTCTCCTGCACTGCAGGCAGATTCTTTACCGACTGAGCTACAATACCTAATCTCTTGCCTTCAGGCAACATTTTCATCTGTTATCCCAGGCAGATAAAAACACTCCTGGCTTAATCCATTTTAACAGGTACTTGATATATTTTCATTAGCACATATTGTTAATCATCTACTCAGTACTGTCTTTTCTATTTTTCTTTTTTTTTTTTAAAAAAGGGGAAGCTTTTCAACATCTAAAACATGATTGAAACAAGGAAAATATAATATAATAAGAGCATCAGAAAACTAAGTACCTAGGTTAAGCACCATCATATTTTTAAAGAGTTCACAGTCTCAATAGTGACATTTTTTTTTTTTTAGTTCTTCCCTCCAATCTTAAGACCTTTTGAATTTTTAACTATTATTATTTTTTTGGCTGTGCCATGCAGCATGCAGGATTCTAGTTCCCTGATCAAGGATGGCATTTTTGCCCTCTGCACTGAGTGTGCAGAGTCTTAACCTCTGGACCACCAGGCAAGTCCTGCATGGTGATACTTTAAGACAGAACAGAATATGCATCAAGTGTTAAATTTAGTGACTAAACTTATCAGTATATTTTTACTGTTGCTTTTCATATCATCTTCTATCTTGTAGAATAGCCAGAGACTTATAAAGAATTTGTAATTTTTTGTAAAGGTAAGATCAGAGGTCAAAAGCATGTAATTCACATCAGTGTAAGAGCTCTTCATGATGGTCTGCTCCTTAAGCTTCTAGGATGCCACTGAGTGCAAAAATAAAAGATTTTGCAAATCTGGCAATGATACATGCAAAAGGCACCTGCTCCTTGAAAGACAGGAGGTAAGTGTAACTGGGGGCAGTCAGTTGCTTAGCTTCACAGCTATAGTTTAGCTTCCCAGCTATAGTTTAGCTTCCTAATTGAGCCAGCTCTTCTGAAAGTGTGTATAGCCTTGGCCACGTGGGTAATGGGGCCAGAGGCCAGGCTTCTCTGTCCTTCACCATCTCCTGGAGTTTGCTCAAACTCATGTCCATTGAATTGGGATGCTTTCTAACCATCTCATTTTCTGTTGCCCTCTTCTCCTCTTTCCCTCAATCTTTCCCATCCTCAGGGTCTTTTCCAGTGAGTGGGCTCTTCGCATCAGGTGTCCGAAGTATTGGAGCTTCAGCTTCAGTATCAGTCCTTCCAATGAATATTCAGGGTTGATGGGTAGCTGCTATTAGGGTGGTTTATTGTCCAAACCAGTACACTTTCAAAAATGAAAAAGGGTACTAAGATGAGATATCTTATATATATATTTTGCATAATTATATATTGACTGAAAAACTGGTTCTATTTTATGGATAGGCCCACAGAATTGTTCTTAAACATGTTAGAAGATGAAATTCTTTCCAAAAAATAAAAATTTGTATACATTAATGCAAAAAACCCACAAAGCTTTATAATATCTTATTTGAACAGTATGTATCTTTTTGAAATATTTTTAAATTTTCTTTGGATATATGCTCAGGAGTGGGATAGCTGGATCATATAGTAGCTCTATTTTTAGTTGAGTAACTTCTGTGCTGTTTTCCATAGTGGCAGCATGAATTTTACACTCCCACCAACAGTGTACAAGGGTTCCCCTTTCTCCACATCTTTGCCAGCATTTGTTATTTGTGGTCTTTTGATGATGGCTGTTTTGAAGTGATACTGTGTGAAGTGATACTGCATTGCGGTTTTTATTTGCATTTATCTGATGATTCGTGATGTTGAGCATCTTTTCACATACTTATTAGCCATCTATGTCTTCTTTGGAAAAACGTCTGTTCAGGTCTTCTGCTCATTTTCACATCAGGGGGTTTTTTTTTGGATATTTAGTTGTATGAGCTTTTTATATATTTTGGATGTTTACACCTTATCAGTCATTTGCAAATATTTTCTCCCATTTAGTACACTGTATTTTCTTTTTGTTGATGATTTCCTTGGCTGTGCCAAATCTTTTAAGTTTAATTAGGTGCCATTTCTTTTGAACTACGGTATTGGAGAAGACTCTTGAGAGTCCCTTGGACTGCAAGGAGATCCAACCAGTCCATTCTGAAGGAGATCAGCCCTGGGATTTCTTTGAAAGTAATGATGCTAAAGCTGAAACTCCAGTACTTTGGCTACCTCATGCGAAGAGTTGACTCACTGGAAAAGACTCTGATGCTGGGAGGGATTGGGGGCAGGAGGAGAAGGGGACGACTGAGGATGAGATGGCTGGATGGCATCATGGACTCTATGGTCAAGAGTCTGAGTGAACTCTGGGAGTTGGTGATGGACAGGGAGGCCTGGCGTGCTGCGATTCATGGGGTCGCAGAGTCGGACACGACTGAGCAACTGAACTGAGGTGCCGTTTGTTTCCCTTTTGCAAGTTTTGGAGAAGGTTTTTGGTGCTCCTTGAATTCTTGATTAAAACTTTAATCGATATTGAACAAAATACACCCCAAATCGAGAGGACTCATTTACAGAAAAGTTCAATATCACACATAGAACACAGATTGACTTCTAAGTAGCTTCAGTTGATGACAGGAAGCAAAGAGAAAAGTCTGGTACTGCCGTGCTGAAGTGTTTCTTTTTTTTTTTAATTCAACATCACCTTTATTACAAAAGTTTTTGTAATTTAATTACTTGACATATTCAAATTTTGTAAATTTGACATTAGTTTCCATTTCAATTGGTAAAAAACTTCTTTAGATGAAATTATTACTTTTTTTGAAAGTTACTTTTATATATACACTGCTGCTGCTGCTGCTAAGTCACTTCACTCGTGTCCGACTCTGTGTGACTCCATAGATGGCGGCCCACCAGGTTCCCCTATCCCTGGGATTCTCCAGGCAAGAATACTGGAGTGGGTTGCCATTTCCTTCAGTGCATGGAAGTGAAAAGTGAAAGTGAAGTCGATTAGTCGTGTCCGACTCTGTGCGACCTCATGGACTGCAGCCTACCAGGCTCCTCCATCCATGGGATTTCCCAGGCAAAAGTACTGGAGTGGGGTGCCATTGCCTTCTCCATATATGCTAGCCAATTCCAATTATTTTTCTGCTCCATATCTTAATTTTTAATTAGATATCTTAATTTAGTGAAATGTTGTTTTTGCCATGGACACCATAGTCCACCAAAATTATATTATCAAAGTATAATATGTTTTGATTAAAAAACAAGTACTTTTACTTTTAATGTTGAATTTTTTTATATTTTAATTTTTATTTATCTATTTATTTATAGACCTGAAAGCATGACCAGCTATATTTAGCCAATGAAGTTTAGTGTAAAATAAGAGGATGTTTTTGCTGACATGTATTATTTACAAATCTCTAATGTTCTTCTAGGTTTTGTTTACAAACCTGAGTTGTTGAGTTTTTAAACTAAATTTACAGGAAGATTCTCAGTAATGTTAGATGTTTCATCTTAAACAGGCTAATTTTCTAAAAGCTTTGATTCCATGAATTATATTAAAAAAATTAAATGCTTGTTGGAATTAACCCATCTTTCTAAATGAAGCCTTGATGATACCGAGATAAAATTAGCAAAATCGAACTGTTTATAAAATTCTTCTGCTTTCACTATCAACACATTATGGCTTTTGCTTTCCCTTTTGTGCATGAATACAAAAATTTGAAATAAAAAATTGGCAAAGTCAATTCGAAAAGCAATCACTGGATCTAAAAGTTATGTAACCACCTTCTACAGCTGCATGTGATAAATCAAACCATGAGTACAGGGTTCTCAAAACAGCTACTAATTTCTGATGTCTGTTAACAATGCTTCTTCAGCAGGTTTGTGTTTTGGGGATTTTCCCTCGATTATTGTTATCGCTTTGTCCTTCATGGCTCTGGGATGTGGCAAATGATGACATTTTGTGCAATTTCATACTCATTGTTCACCTACTTGAGAGCTGGACATTCAGCACTTTTACTGTTTTACTAAATATAAACTTCTATGTTTTGATATCATGGCTGTTAAAGGGCTTTTTCACAAAATAAAAGGCAGTGCCAAACAGAAACATAAGTAATAGTTGTAGAGATGTACAAGAAATGAGTACAGGGAACTATATCTGATCTCCTGGGATAAACCATAATGGAAAAGAATATGAAAAGAGAATGTATCTGTGTGTATAACTGAATCACTTTGTGCAGCAGAAATTAACACAACATTGCAAACCATTATACTTCAATAAAAAAACTAAAAAAAACAGACCAATTCCATGTTGGTTACATGCTCTAATGCAGCTTTTTCAGTCTCTTTTCTGCTGCAAATATTTCACATACCCCTTCCCCATAATTTCCCACCTTCCCGTTGACCCTACCAGCTGTGCCTTGGCAGTTTTGTGGGTCCCAGCCTGGGCCTGGCACACCTAACTTGTACACCCACAGGGCACAGCATGGCACTTATCAGAGTTCTCCCACCACCACCAGAGGCTGGAGGGTCTAGCCGACCGTGGCAGCTCCAGTTTGAATACATTTTCTTTTGTGAGCAAGTAAATGCCCTGGCGCCCTAAAGGGAGATGTTAGTTCCATAGTGTTCGGCCGGGGTTTGGGAGGTTTGGGTCATCTCTGAGCACCTTGGAGGTTTAACCACGTTAGTATGACAGCTCTGTTCGCTGCTTGTCTTAGCTCAAGTTGCTGCTAAATACCATAAATTGGGTGGCTTAAACAACAGAAATGTATTTCCCACAATTGTGGAGGCTGGGAAGTCCATCAAGGTGCCAGCAGAGTGTCTGGTGAGTGTTTGCTTCTTGGTTTGCTGATGGTCATCTCGTTAGGTCCTCAGTGTTTGCAGCAAGAGACATAAAGAGACAGACTGACTGGAGCTTTTCTCGTGAAGGTATGGTTTCTATCATGAGGGCCTCACCCCTGTGACCCCATCTAAACCTAATTACCTCCCACTGGGAACCGGGGCTTCAGCCTATGGACTTTTGGAGGTGGCACCATTCAGTTCACAGCGTGGCTTGCAAGCCTTGTGCTCTGCTACTGGACAGGCCCATGGAAGGAGCAGAGAAACACAAAGGGACTGCTACTAAATCAATATGTCTGATTTTAATGCGATTACTAATGTAATTCTATGACTAGTAGTAATTCATTAAAGTGAAATTGCCCAGGCAAATGTTAAGCCTAATAAGACGGCAGGGCAATAAGGCTAAAGCAAGACTGTCCAGGGCAAAAAGTCCTAGCCACTTATCGCTAGAAAGGATGGAGCCTTATCTTAAAAGAAGTTTTTACATAGGAACACTAGAGGGCGCCCTAGACTGTAATTAAGAATCATGCTGATTTACTCAAGGAAATACTGTACCAGCTTGATGATACAAAATTCAATAGTGAATGTTTATAAAAATGTGGGTAAATCCATATCAGTTGATTTTCAGTGTTCTAAGGGCATGATCAAATTCAACAGAAATGTTTTGGAGTGTGTGTGTGTACGTCCATGCTGGAGGATATGATAATCCTATTTTATTTTATTATTTGTTTTTATTCAAGTATAATTATTTTATAAGAATAATCCTACTTTTATTTTACTTCAGAATGTCTTTTTTTACTTAAATCTTCAGGAGTGCCTACCTTAAGGAGAGATAAAGATTGGGGTGTAATCTGTCCTCACTACCTGGGGATTTTTTTTTTTCCTTGGTGGAGGGATAGGGTGAGGGAGGGCTGTAGAGCCCATTAAAACAACTATAACGTTGTCCTTTAGAGATAAACCCAATGATACTGTTATTTATTTATCGTTGGCTGCGCCCCACGGCATGTGGGATCTTTGTTCCCTGGCTGTTGGAAATCAAACCAGTGCCTCTGCCGTGGAAATCCTAACCACCACCAGACCTCCAGGAAAGTCCTTGATGATATTGTTTTAAATACACGTGGCGCCATTGTTCTTAAATGTGCTAAGACTTCCCTGATGACTCAGATCAGCAATGCAGGAGACCTGGGTTTGATCCCTGGGTCAGGGAGATCCCTTGGAGAAGGAAATGGCAATTCACTCCAGTACTCTTGCCTGGAAAATTCCATGAATGGAGGAGCCTGGTGGGCTCCTGTCCATGGGATCACAAAGAGTCAGACACGCCTGAGTGACTTCACTTTCCTGGGTGGATTATTAGGCAGGGACTCCAGTCTTCAGGGCAGCAGGTTCAATAGTGGGAAGAACACTGATTCTTCTTCTGGTCTGGAGCCCCTGCTTCTGGCTGTGGCTCTGTGACTGTGGAAGGTCTTGTCTTTCTGAGCCTCTTTCAGTAAAGGGGTGGCTTGAACTAAATGACTCCATCGCCTTTTTCAAGTCTAATATTCTCTCACTCTGACTTTCACGCCTAACATTGGCTAGTCTTAAATTTACGTTCACAAATCGATGCCCTGTTTAGAAATTACTTTCAGCTCACATCATAAAATTCCATGACACTGGGAAAACTTGATTCAGGAGAAAGTGGAGAGGTGGTGGCTCCCTGTTTTGGGGCCCTGATCAAGTTCTTTACAATGGCTTACTTTACCCTAGAAACAGATGGGTCTTTGTCACCTGCTAGAAAATACTCACACAAGCACTGCTCCCCAACCTCAGACTTCCCTGGAAGCAATAAGGATGGTCAGATGTTTATATTCATTGACTTTGCTGCTAGGATTCAGTCTAGATAAACAGTAAGAGGCCAAAAAACTCACTGGAGATTTTCATTTAAGTCCAATTAGTTTATTTCTGAGGTTATGAAAACACCTGGGATGAACGTTTGCCAGACAGATATAAGCCCTCTCTGCCTTCAGATATTTGAGACAAGACAATTTAGGGGTCTGGTGTTTGACTAAATATTGTTGCTACACAGTTTAGATCTCCAAGAATTCTCTGACATTCCTAACTGAGTTCTGCTTCTAAAATAACGTTGAATGGGGTACCGTTGACATGGAAAAATGAAATGTTAGCAACATTCATCTCTGTTGGAAGGAGAATGATCTGGTTGGTGGAGTTATACGACTTCTGTCGTATAGAGACATAAAAAGTGACTCTTCGCACATTTCTCATTGGTAACATTTTCAGTAATCTTTTGTGTGTGTGTGTGCATGTGTGCCGTGTATCAGCAGGCGTCTCTGTGAGATCATGCTTTAAGTTGACAGTCACATACATGCTGTAACTCCTGCCTGCTAACTCTTTTCAGATCTTGGAAGTTTTTGACACTTTGTAGTTCTCCATCTGTGATGGTGAAATCAAAATGAAGGTGATCCCAAGGGAATCTTTGATCTCTTGGCAATTTCTTCCTGACTCATAACGTCTGAGCTGCGCCTTGGAAACAGCAGGCAGAGTAGGGGAAGGGGAGTACCCTGAGGCTGAACTGGAGAGGAGGGAAGGCAGGGGTTGGGAAATGTCTCATGCCACGGAACCTGGGCACATGGGCCAGGGTATCACCCTAGAAGGTTTGGAGGGCAGGAAGATGCTGCCCATCCATTCATTAGACCTGTACCGAGTGCCTAGTTTGGGGCAGGTGCTATGATTGGTGACATGAATGTACAAGTGTTTCCTTCAAGCTTTCCCCCCGCAAACTTTAAACTTCTTATTTTGTATTGGAGGAGAGCTGAATCACATTGTTGAGGCGGTTTCAGGCACACACTGAAGGACTTAGCCACACAAGTACACATATCCCTTCTCCCCCAAACTCCCCACCTATCCAGGCCGGCATATAACATTGAGTAGAGTTCCACGTGCTATGCAGTAGATCCGTGTTGGTTACCCGTTTTGAACACAGCAGCGTGTATTCCACCTCCCCAGATTCCCTAATTATTTCTTCCCTGCAGCACCCATAAGCTTATTTTGTAAATCTGTGAGTATCTTTCTGTTTTATAAGTAAGTTCCTTTGTGTCCTTTCTTTTTAGATTCCACATATAAAGGATGTCATACAATATTTTGGCTTTTCTGACTTACTTCACTCAGTATCACATTCTCTAGGTCCATCGCGGGGCTCCAGATGACATTATTTCTTTCTTTTTAATGGCTGAATAGTACTCCATTGTATGTATGTACCATATCTTCTTTATCCAATCCTCTGTTCCTTTGGGCTTTTTAAGGACCAGTTGGTGAAACAATCACAGAGATAAACTGTGATGAAATTATAAATGCTGAGAGAGCCATGGGAGCCCCAGGGGTTCAGGTTATGAGGAGATGACCTTACTAATATGCTGATGCCCAGCGTCTTTCAAGGGAGGACACGGGTTCCAGGTGGACAGCAGGCTTTCCGAGGTGCGGATGGAGGGAACATGGACCCTGGTCCTGTCTGCTCTGTGGTCCAAGGGCAGATATACCTTTCGGAAGGCAGAAGTGCCTTCAAGAGATGGAGCTCTCAGTTTTTTCAACACATCGTAAAGTCTTTGATGGACATGTTGGCTTGAGTTCAAGATAGTGTTTCCTAAACCCATTTTTTGCTGTTCCTTAGAGAACCTTTGTGTGCTTAAGGAATACAAACCTTTTCTCAGTCATTTATCCAAAAATTTATTTTACTGCTTGTCCTTAAAAATAACACTGGGGGGAGAGACGAATCCAATGGATATCAATACTTCCACTGTCCTTTTTAACAAGATCATTTTTGAGCCTATCAGTCAAGTCTCTCTTAGTTGCAGGTAACTGAGATTCCGTTCAAATTAGCAGATGCAAAAAAGGGAATCTGTGGGCTCACCTAATTAGGAAGTCTTAGGGGGTAGATAGGAATAAGTGGATCAGAGATTTGAATGTGGCCATGAACTCTCTCCATGTCCCTCAGCTGTACCCACTTCTGCTTAGTTTTGGATCCTCAGTTCAATTTAGTTCAGTCGCTTAGTTGTATGACCCCATGGACTGCAGCACGCCAGGCCTCCCTGTCCATCACCAAACCAACTCCTGGAGCTTGCTCAAACTCATGTCCATCGAGTCAGTAATGCCATTTAACCATCTCATCCTCTGTCATCCCCTTCTCCTCCTACCTTCAGTCTTTCCCAGCATCAGGGTCTTTTCCAATGAGTCAGTTAAAAAAAAAATTAATATCTTTCTCGAGAATTGTAGTGAGGTGCGGAACTCGGTGGATTAGCATATGCCAGAGGGCTGGCTGGTGTTCTGGCCACTATAGTACAAGTGATGAAAAAACTGTAGAGAAAATTATAAAATGTAAGTTCATTCCTCTACTTTTGTGGGGCAAAAGTGTCGAACACTGGGAATTTAAAAATGTCCCAGGTCAGCAATGAGCAAGGAATTGATGATGAACTGACTCAGATAAAATGAGAACAGCCACTTACCTTATGCTTGGCTGTTTCCTTGCCATTTCTAGTGGCCTGGGAGGGGTGTGATTTATCACTGTTCACCCCACCTGTCCCCCAGTTCCTTGTCTCCAAAACACAGGGACTAGGAGAGTAACTTGATTTCACAGTGGAAGAGTTGGGGTGAGTGTTGAGGTAGGGAGAACACATGTTACTTATTCCCACTTGAATGTGAATTCATGTCACCCTCTGGTTCTCCAGCACCCTCAACAGAATTAAGCAAATAGGACTTATGCAGTTGGAGTCAAGGGTAGGGTAAGTTCTAGAGTACAGGTATGGCAGCCTTATTCAGACATTTGCAAGGCCCCAGGCATGTGGGGAGAGGGAAAGAGAGAAGAGGGAGCTGGGGTTACAAGGAGGCGGTGGGACGAGCCAGCCCTGCTCTCAGTGGTCTTCACCAGCACCAGTCAGGACGCCTCCTTGCTCACTGTCATTTAAAGCATCTCAGGTGGCTAGCCCGCCTGGAGTCTTGCAATGATGTAGGGAGAACTGGACTAAAAAAAATAATATGTATATATTTTTGGCTGTGTTGAGTCTTCGTTGCTGCGTGGGCTTTTATCTGGTTGCAGTGATTAGGGGACACTCTTGTGTCGTTCGGGCTTCTCATTGCGGCGGCTTCTCTTGTTGCAGAGCACAGGCTCTAGAACGTTCGGGCTTGGGTAGTTGTGGCAAGTGTGCTTGGTAGTTGCGGCTCCTGGGCTCTAGAGCGGCAGGATCAATAGTTGTGGCATACAGGCTCAGTTGCTCTGTGGCCTGTGGGAGCCTCCCGGACCAGGGATCGAACCCATGTCTCCTGCCTTGTTGGCAGGTTCTTAACCACGGAGCCACCAGGGAAGCCCTAGGAGAGCTGGATTTTGCAGCCTCCTCCCTTCCTTCTTTGCAGATTCTCTGGGGATAAAGACGTGGAAGAAGTTTCCAAGGCTGCCTCTGGGTCAAGCAGTGCAAAACAGACGCTCTTTGTGGATGTGGTTTCTGTTCTGCTCAGCCGTCCTCACACGTTCACTTGGAGCTCTGAGCTTCCCTGGCCGTGACTCTCGAGAACCTTCCACGTAGGTTTCCATACTCACAGCTCCTGTCGAAGCAGGCGGGGCTCTTTCCACCTCACTGCTCTGCTCTCTTGGCTTTTTCACACTGGACCGGTAGTGAAAGGCAGTCAGCCTTGGCTGGAGTTTGCATGGGGTGGGGACAGGAAGGAGGTTTCTGGGTCTGTGTTGCTGACCTAATTCCACATTATGTTTTCATAGAATGAGTTGATTATTTTTATATCACTTACTGGTAAGTGAATGACCTGCACTCCTTTCAATTTTTCCATGTCCCAACTTCCAGTTCCTGACCACATTTTACACGCACTTGAAAATTCCCTTCTTAGGCTCTTTTCTTGTAAGCACGTAGGAACAATATTGCCTGCTTATTGTTGGAACAGCCACTTTGCTGCCAGTATTATAAAACCCTCGTCTTACACGTAATTTGTATGAGGAATAAGTTAATATTTATTGTCAAGGCTTTAAAGCAGCTGTGTTCATCATGCTGCATTTTAATATTTAATTGACCAATGGAATCTTTTCACTTTAATCACCTTCCTTGAAGTGATTAATATGCATCACTTAATCCGGCTTTCTTTCACCAACTCTGAAAACTGGTTCCTTGTTAAACGAGTTAGTTATTTGTTCCCTAAAGTTATATTCACTGTGTAATTTTTGTGTTTGACATAGCTTTTTATGTTTCAAGTTCAATTAAAAAAAAAGTCATTTTAAGAGTATATGTTCTCTTTGTATTTTGAAACTGGGATGCTCCTGTTAATTTGATGTTAGGCTGAGCATCAGAGAGACTTTCCAAGTTCAAGTTCAAACTCACAAGCATCTGGCTTGCTTTTTTCTAAAACTTGCTCACTTATGCCCCATTTCTGCTGGTATGACATAATAAAAAAGCTCACTTTTTGAGTGTAAATTTGATTTTTGTATCCCTTCCCTGCTTTTCAGTAAACTTTGAGATTCTTTTCAGTCCTAAACTTTAAGTGAGAATAATAATTCCATGAAGTGTGGCTTTTAAAAATGTTTAATAGACAAGACATTATTGTTTAAAAGTTGATTGTAAAAATTAAAACCATTAAAAAATGATTATTATGGCAGCATTAATTTCCTCCTGTTACATGTATTGTTAGTGTGATTGATTTACCTTTGTGAGACCTACGTTAAAAATAAATAAGTGCATTTAGTAAAACTTTGAAAACAATTCCCTATCACCCACAGGAAGAATCCATTTGTTTTACAAGAAGTGATAAGTGTATTTTGTAAGAAATAGAATTTTAAGTTTATTTAATATCAGGTTTTTTTGTGTGTACTAAATATGCAATATAGTATTTGTGTTTCCTGTTGCAAAAGTAAAAAAATAGTAGTGGAGGAAGCAGAAAAAAAAGCTTTTCAGTATCTGCCCTCTGTTCTGAACGTATATTCCTTTATTGTAGATGTATTAACTGAGTAGATTACTCTAATTACATAGTTCATGTTTGTAGCAGCCTTGACTAATTCAGTTTAAAATCAGATTAAAACAAAATTTTCTTCTTCTTGTGTGTCCAAACCCATAATTTAGACTATTCTGAACTTTTAAAAGACTGCTTAGCCAGTTTTTTTCCTCCAACCACAATTTGAGATAATTTCCTTAAAAAGCAGGAAAATTGTGCCACATTCAAAGATCCTAGAATGTGGATCCTAACCGTTCAGGGACTGTTTCTGTTGATGGGGAGAAGTTAAGTGGACTACCATGCACTACCAGTAATAGCAAGCGCCAGGACTGGGAAGCCGGGGGTGAGTCTCGATTAACTCAGAGGAAGAACTGGCAAAGTCAGATTCTCCATCTTTGACCTTAGCATTTCAGGGGTCTTCGTTTCTTACAGACTTTCTCCCCTCCCTCATTTCTTTCTCATCTTTAATTCAGACAAGCATTTCACAATTTTGTTAGTATTTGGATGCCCTCTGAGCTTAGAAAGACATTTTCTTTGGGTTCAGTCCATTGAGTCCATTTAGGTCTGTTGGGTTTTCGTACTGTGTTCATCAGAAAAACCTTCAGTGGAAGGAAGCACACAGAGATGTTAAATTCTCTCAGGTTCCTTCTTGAGTCATTTCAGCTGCAGGAGTTTCTCTTCCTTTTGCTACTAGAGAATTGGGACTTTGGAAGTAGGGATCCACCTGGCCACAAAACTTCCACTGTTGCTCCAGTCCTGCAAAATATCTTCTTGCTTCCCCATGTAATTTCTGCATTTGCTCTGTGATTTGGTCAATGCTGAAAGGAGGGCTTTGCCTCAAGCTGTTGTTTCCTGGGTTAAAGGTACTCCTGGATAAGGTAATTTGACAAGACATTCACTGGTACTGATGTTATGTATGGGAGGGAACCTCCCTGCCTCCTGCCTGATAAAGCACCCTCTGTCTTTTCAGTTCAGCTCTATCACCATGTCTGTATTTTAGCCTACACATGACGTGTTTTCTTGAATTTGAGTAACATCTTTAAAATTAACATTTATTTTTAAAGGTGTTTTAAAATTAAAGAAAGAAAAAAAAGAATCAATATCACATCAATGATTTAGTAGTTTCCCCAAACTGTAACTTCTTTAGACATTTCATTTTTGCTAAAATTTGTTATTTAATTATGGTAATATTATTCATCATGTGGAGAGGGCAATG
This sequence comes from Madoqua kirkii, assembly GCA_006408675.1. Lineage (NCBI taxonomy): Eukaryota > Metazoa > Chordata > Mammalia > Artiodactyla > Bovidae > Madoqua > Madoqua kirkii. Next base: position 22,427 of record SJYC01006400.1, read on the forward strand.
GCACCCCACTCTAGTATTCTTGCCTGGAAAATCCCATGGATGGAGGAGCCTGGTAGAACCATTGATTACACACACACACACACACACACACACACACACACACACACACACACAGACCGGTATGTAGATCTGTTTTTCACCTTTTATTCTAAAAATATATATATTAAAGTAATGAAGGGGTATTTGATTCATTACTTTTCCTCCTTTTTTGAATGGAACTTTCTTTTTTCTATTATTTATTTTTTATTGACATAGTTATATGTATGTATTGAGTTCAGTAAAATAAAAGTCCCTGCCAAAGCCCCTTTTCTGGCCACTGTTTTCTTTTATGATTATGACTAAAAAGATAACTTGGTTGTATAGAGAAGGGTGATATTAGATTTATTTCAGGTTATATTTGTTAGGCATGACATTATTTCTGGGATAATTTCCACATTATTATTATTTTTTAACCTTCTCTGATAACTTTCCTTGTACTTCATGTTTAGTAAAACAAACATATCTCGCTCACTTTTATATCATGACATTTCCCTGAAAAACCTGTATATAATCAGAAAAGAGATATAATTTGGAAAAGAGATAATTAAAACATATTCTTTGGAAGATAAAAGTTGTGCACTTTCTTTTCAGCATGCTTAAATCCCATTTATCTTTTTATTCTGTTAAAAGAGAAAGTAGAAAGCACCTCTAAAGAAATATTCTGTGTCCTGAGCAGAGAAGATAGATGCTCTTTCAACTCACTCTACTCCTTGCTCTGATTAAGGGGGGCATAGCTTCTTTCAGCCCTGTAATGATCTTGTTCCATCCTCACAGATCCTCCTTGGACCTTAAAACTCTTATTTCTTACAACTCTGAAGTCGTAGGTGAACTTACTTACCAGCTAGAATCAAAACAGCAAAAGGCTCCCTGCCAAAGACAGTCCCTGAACTCCTCAGGCCAAAGATGAAGACATTTCTGGTTTCCCTGGTGTAGCCTTAGGACACAGTAGATGGAAATCATGTCTGGGAAGAGGCGCGTAATATGTGCTTGATTATACTGGCTGCAGGGATGGACTCTACTGCCTCAGTACTAATCAACCAGGAATTCCTGGTGCTCTGTAACTCATCCTGTGGAACAGCATCGTCAAGTTCTTGAGTTTCTTCCTGTCCACAGACTTCTGTATATTCACTTGTGAGTTTCCCCAAATGTGTTTTCCAAAAGAGCTCTATTAACAGAGTGGCTGGGACAGAACTTCTTTGTAACTTAGTCTGTTAGTTCAAACTACGAAAAATGTATACAGAGTGGCTCGCTGCCTGGATATCACTGTCATGCTGTCAGAGGTCAGTGAGCCCCCCACTCCATCCTTTTATTTTTTCTGCTTTGTTGGGCATAGGTGAATGCTCCCTATTCTTTGGTCCCTCCCTGCAGAGTCAACTTTATTTTTGTAAAAAAATTATTTCTGGCTGTGCTGGGTCTTCGCTGCTGCATCAGGCTTTCTCTAGTTGCGACGAGAGGGGTAGTCTATAGTGATGGTGCATGGACTTCTCGTTGTGGTGGTCTCTCCTGGTGGAGCACAGGCACTGGGGTGTGCAGGCTTCATAGCTGCGGCTCATTAGTTTTAGCTCCTGGGCTCTAGAGCACCTGGAACTTAGTTGCCTTGTTGGACAAGGGATTGAACCTGTGTCCCCTGCATTGGCAGGCAGATTGTTAACTGCTGGACCACCAGGGAAGCCCTCTGCTTTTAGATGACAGTAACTGTTAATCTGGGATGCTCATCTGAGCTGAATATGTTAGCTAAAATGTATCATTCTCTCGGATAAGCAAGACATTTCTTGAAGATGTTTAAGGAGACCAAACACTGGTCCGAATTTAAGGCTAGCAGGGCGAAAAGTCACATGGAGAAGGAATTCTGGCCTCAGCATTAGACAGACCAGGTATAAATCTTGATTCCTTGACCTCTTAGCTTGGTGCATGTATGCTAACATGCATCAGTTGTGTCCGACTCTTTGCGACCCTACGGACCATAGCCCGCCAGGCTTCTTTGTCCATTGGATTCTCTATGTAAGAATACTGGAACGGGTTGCCATCCCCTCCTTCAGGGGATCTTCCCAACCCAGGGATCGAACCTGCGTATAATCTTATATCTGCTGCACTGACAGGCAGGTTCTTTACCACTAGCGCCATCTGGGAAGCCCCCAAACCTGCCCTCTATGAGTCTAGAACTTAGGACCTTCAGGTTATGAGAAGCACTGCCCACTGTGCTAAGAAGTTGCAGTGATCTGGAGCAAATGACTGACCTCTCTGAGCCTTAGTTTCCTCATCTCCAAAATGAGGATGATATTTCCAATTGGCAGGGTTGTTGTTTGAATTAGGTGGGCTAACAGATGGTAGAATACTTAGCACATAGTAAGCTGTATTAATTAGCAGGTATAACTGTGATATTTAGGGCCATCTTAAGGCTTCTCTGAAACCTTCTGCTATGTCTGAGCTTCTGCCTGGGTAGCTGATATAAAGCTCTGGTTTCCCTTGGCATTACTAGGTAAACTCTTTTTAGTAGTAAATGGTACCCAAACACTTGGAAACTATGAGTCTGGATGTTAGCTTTATTATTTGCTTCCTGTAGGTTGTTTTGTTATCCTTACATCATCTCCCTTTGAATTTATTGGCATCTCTTCCAGCATACATGATGCTGATGACTGAATAATTTGAAGGTTATAAGAATGATGCTCTCAGGTGGGGGCAAAAACATCTCTCCAAAAAAAGGTCAACGTTTGCCTCTTAAAGTTGAACGTGGTTTTACATATAGTTGCAATAAAGTTAAGAAAATATTTCTCAGGTGAATATCTTATCTTTATTTATACAGGGTCTTGGGACTACCTCAAGAGAGGCACACAATAGCAATCTGAATCTGTGCTACAGGATCAGCCTCAGGATTTTCAACTTGAAAGGGAGAAAAAGGCTGTAACTCTCCCTTATATGAAAAACCCCTATTGAACTAGTAAGGAGCTTTAGAAGGCTCTGATAAAAGATCCTGAGAAGGTGATCGAGCTGTTTATTTAACCCATTCATCTGTGTGTTTAAATCCTTTGGGCTAGGGAGGAACACATTTTTTTTTCCTAAAAAATGTAATTTCCACATTACATGAAACACTTATCCCTGGTGTCTATTTTTAATGCATGACTGTGAGAATTGGGAAAGCCATTTAATTTGCCAGTGTGTCAGTTTCTTTCTGTATAAAATGAGAGAGTTGGACTGGCTGCTCAGACCTCTTCTGTCCTCACAGGCTCGGATTTGTAATGCAAATTATAAGGATTGAACGACTGTTGAACATCTGTCAGACATTCCCAACCCTTTCAATGAAAGTTGACTGGCCTCCAGAAGATTGTATACTTTCAATATTCCAAGGAAAGAAGTCATTGTAACTTTTATAAATGACAAAAAGAGGCAGCAGGAGAATTTTGACTTTGCAGTGTTCTTTTCCCCCCTCTCGTATCAACCAGCTAGTCACTGCTGCTTCTTTGATGTTAAATAGATGCTTGTTTCCATTGAATTTTCTGGGTGACTTGTCAGATTGGTTGTGCTTTGCTCTGATGGAACATGTGATGTTAAAATCCACCCCCCCACCCCCAGAAATTCTTGAACTGGCAGCCATACCACACTTTTTTCTGAAGATTTTGTTACAGATTTGCTTCATAAAGCTTAAAAATGCAAAGTTTAAGGAACATGGTATTAATTTAAGTGATATTTTAAGTTCATACTTTCTATTAAATTTGCTTTTCTCTTCTGTTCTTTAAATTTCACTTAATTTTTACTAGCTATTTTGGTGAGAAGTTTGAGAGAAACATCTGTTAGGTTACTCCTTCTTAGAGTTTACATTTTGTTAGAATATACTCTGCGTTTACTGAGTGCTTTGCTTGTAAGCTCATTAGATCCTCTTCGACCAGTATAAGTCTTATGAGATGTTTATAAAGTTAACCAACCAATTATAATTATCAACTTTTTTGTGTGTTTAAATTAGGAGATTTAGGGAGGTTAAATATCTCGCTGGCCATGCTGGCATGGAAATCTGTAGTCTGAATTCAGTCTGCATGGTTTTTCCACTTCACCAGCTCAGTTCAAATGAACGAGCTTGATGTAACATGTTTGAAAGGTTTTCAGAAGACCCCTGAAGAATGATTTGCAAAGGCAGACTTACTTGCTGTGACACTTTGGACTAAAGAATTTTCTCTCTCTTAAAATATAATATGTTGGTCACTCCTCATTTTTCCTGAAGCTGGCCCTGTGAAATAGATGCGTTTTTCAATTTAAGAGTTTCAGAGTGTTCACCTTAGGAGGATTCCATAGGCCAGAGTCCATTCGTTCGTTCAATAATTCAGTGAGGGTCCTCTCTTCCAGGGGCTGAGGAAGCAGCAGTGACTTGCAGAGTCAGAAATTCCATGAAGCTGTCATTCTAGGAGCCTGCAGTGGGGAGACAGACAGTAAAACAAATAAGTAAAAACATTGTGTGTCATTGCGTGGGGGTATGTGTGTGCAGAAAAATAAAGGAATTGTCGTGTTTAGAAGATGATTGAGAAGATGATATAAGTGTGGACGGGAAGGAGGGAGGTCGGGGTGGAGCCTCTGGATAAATGGGAGACGAAGGCTCCTGGTGGGGAAACAGCAAGTGCAGAAGACCTGAGATGAACACGCTCCTGACGGTCAACGAAACCTTGCAAGCGGAGAAAAAGAACCAATGCAATGATTATGTTAGGAACTTCACCATGTAGTAAACAGGTACATGAATGGCCCCTTGTGTGACTCTAAGATTTGACCATGCTTTTAGTGTTAAATAATGAAAATGACATGCTTCCCAGTGGGCCTGCCAATGCAGGAGATGTGGGTTTGATCCCTTGGTCGGGAAGATCCCTTGGGGAAGGACATGGCAGCCCACTCCAGTATTCTTTCCTGGAAAACTCCACGGAGAGAAGAGCCTGGTGGGCCACAGTCCATGGGCTCATGAAGAGCTGGAGACGGTTTAGCAACTAAACAACAGTGAAAATGACACTCACCCCTCACCTCTTTACATAAAGAGTGGCATCATTGCTGAGTTTCTCAATTCTTATAGCGATTTCAGCTTTCACAGAACCTTTTGGGAGTATATTATTTTTCTGAATAGGGCGTATATTCCTAAAGCATAAAGTCCCTGAGATATATAAGAGTGTGTAAACTAAAATGATCCCTTCTGTATCACAGATACCCAGTTCTGCTCCTGGGAGGCAGGAATGTCACGTGTTTCTGGGCCTAGAGACAATCTAGGCCCATAGTTGCAAGCATAGCTGAGGTTGGGGGCACCAGCTTTGGAGCCAGATTACATAAATTTTAGCCCTGGTATTGGTCTTCACTGACCAGTGTGACTTGGGTCCATAGCTAAGTGTCCAGCTGCCTCCATTCCCTCATCTGTAGAATGGAGAGAATAGTCATAGGGTTGTTGTGAGAATTAAATGAGATTCTGTGTTTATATAACAAGTATAGAAAATATTATATACCTATAAGGAATTAAGCACAGTTTCTAGCAAAGAATAAATACTCAATAAATGTTAGCTGTCATCAGATAATCTTGTAGCAATCCTATCCTATTACGCAGATCAGGAAAATATGAGCCTTAGAAAGGTCAAGAAGTTTCCTGGGAAGCCTGGCCAGTAGGTGAAGGCACAGTGATACTCAGTCAGAATTCTGATAGCGTGGTCCAGGGTTTCCCAGATGAGCGTCATTGAGATGGCTCTCTTCCGGGTCTTCTTTTCCCCCAATAATATGTTAAATGCCAGACAAATGTCAGTGTAGAAAGACTTGTAGGTGTTGGCTAAGAGCCTAATCAAATCCATTTCTTTAATTTTAAAAAATAGTTTGCACCGAGGATATTTCACAAATGCATAATGTTTTGATTTTCTATGTTGAGCAACTTCTGTTCTTCCAACCAGTGTTTACTGAGTGTGTATTATGTTCCATGCAGTGTATTAGGTCCAGTGAGTGAAGAAACTAGACGAAGGCCCTGCCTTGTAATGGTTACAACTAAACGGGCAACAGACAGGGGGATCTGTAAAATACAGGGTCATTTGCTCTCAAGGGAATTTGTCCAGTTTGGGGAAAGGTTGATTTCCTTAAGCCAATAGGTGTTTCCCAAACTTTTTTTTTTGAGAATTCATCAGGTTTGCTGTTTATGGATGTATGTCAAATACTTCTTACAGACATTAGGCTTGTTTTTTATTTGTCATGCCTAGGACGTACTAAATATTCAGTAAGACTGCTTGCTTTGAAGGTTCAGTGAGCTGCAAGAGGTATTGTATTGTTTGCCAATGGAGAAATCATTGACAGTGTAGCACATAAAGAAAATGATGACTTTATAATGTACAAAGGAGACACAATAGGTATGGATTTGAAGCAGAATGTGTTAAAGGTGCGACATGGGAGTGCTGGCTGCCTTGAAACAACGGTCGATTCTAAACGCTGTCAGCTTTTATTTCTTGGATGGAGGAAGTGAAACAAGCTTCAAGCATGAATTCTAGTTTGCCTGATTTATATGGTCTACTCAGTCCTACATGCCCAGGAGGAATAAAACACATAGAGGAAGGTTTGAAAATAATAAACTCTTAAATCAGCCTTTTAAAATTTCCTCTTGCCCTGCTCCCTTCTCCCCTTTGTGGGGTAATGCTTGTTTTGCAAATTTGCTAATTGTGGTAGGAGCTCAATAAAGAAAGGAATGGAATATAGAATGGTTTGAAATATTTACTTAATATTTATTGCCTTCAGTGAAAAATGATTGCATCTGTTTCCTTTTGCTGACTGGCCCTTCTTTTAGACTTCATTGTACTTGGCTTCCTTATCTATTTCCCTCACTCCTCAGATTCTGTCCCTCTCATGCAACTGACTTACTTGCTCTTGGTCTTGGATGGGACCACAACTCTCAAGAAATTCTTAGCATTTCCACCCCTGCTTCAGGTCAGGATGAGGTTCACCTGCAAACTGCCTACCTTTCAGTTCCAGCTAATGCTTCTGGGCGCAGAGTGGCCCAAATCCCACGTGAAAAGACCATACTCTAGGATCGGAGCTGGTACTTAAAAAAAAAATTAATGAATTAACAAATTTTTGGTTGTTCTGATGTTTGTTGCTGTCTGTGGGCTTTCTTTAGTTGTGGTGAGAGAGGGCTAGAGAGCTGTTACTTTTTTTTGAGTGTATTTGTTTTTAAGGATAATTACAATATTGTGTTGGTTTCTCTGTACATCAACATGGCTGAGCCATAGGTACACGTATGTCCCCTCCTTCTTGAGCCTCCTTCCCCCCACCCACCCCATCCTACCCCTCTAGGTTGTCACAGAGCCCAGCTTGAGTTCCCTGATTCATGACAACTGTTACTCTTGAGTGATTATCCTGCAGAAATTTTTCTTTCCTTTAGCCAGCTAGTCTAGAGCTTCCCTTTCCAAACTGTCTGGAACTCACCTGTGTATCTAGTCTCTGCTTTCTTTTCAACCTTAGTGGTCAGCTGTTCAGTGGAGAGCTCCAGTTCTGCTAGGGCCTCCTTGTGTGCACCAGGACCTAGCAGGTAGCACTGACCTCCGGAACCTTGGGGTCCCACAGATTTCCATGTGGCTCTTCTTAGGCAGGTGTGTTACTTGGGATTGGCAGGGTGGGGTGTCCCTAAACAGAGGTAGGAAAAAGGTGGCTTTTAGCAGTCACTCATCACTGTTTCCATAAAGACACAGGCAGTCTCTCGGCCTCTTGCTGAAGGTTGAGGTGCCTTGGAGTTCAAGGCATTGGGTTTGCAGCTCCTTTCTCCCTCCCACTACTCAGGGGGAAACTGGAAGCAGGACAAAAGGAATTCCTCTTATGTTGCCCTGCAGGAAGTGGAGACATCAGCTTATCTTTCAAGGAGGCTTGTATCATGTCATCCCTCCAAGGGGGTATGTGCGTGGGCACTCAGTTGTGTCCGACTATGTGACCCCACGGACTGCAGCCTGCTAGGCTCCTTGTCCATGGGATTTCCCAGCCCAGAACACTGGAGCAGGTTACCATTTCCTTCTCCAGGGGATCTTCCCGAACCAGGGGTTGAACTTGCAACTGTTACATCTCCTGCAACAGGCAGGGGGGTTCTTTATGACGTGGGTGGACCTCTGCCACTTATCCTGACTTGTTAAGATTCACCGTGAGAAGCAGTGTGTCTGCACGAAACTCCTGTCCCTTCCCAAGATCTCAGGAAGCCCCATCCTCTCTCAGAGTCAGAGATCTCCACGGCTCCACCTCGTTGAAGAATGTGTCCACAGGCAACCCCAGTGCCTCTCCAGGCAGCCTCCTCCTGCCCCAACACGCTAAACCCACAACTGCTAAATCTTCAGTACCCCGCCTGCCAAGTCTACATGGAAGGTTTCTTTGACTGCATTATTATTATTATTATTATTATTATTATTATTATTATTGCATAATGCTCTATAACTGTTAACCCTTCCCATCACTGATTAAGGCAGGAGAGTGTGTCCGTGACAGTAGGGACTATATCTGACTCTTGGATTAGATGAAATGAAATAATATACATAAACTTCTAGCCCAGTACTTGGGACACATAAACCTTAGCTTCCTTGAGCCTTTCTGTGCTCTCTTTCTGGCAGCAAGCAGTTATGCAGGCAGGCTCTTCAGCTTTTGTTTGGTGAGCCCCGTTACAGGGTGATGCTGGTCCCTCCAGGTCTGGGTTCACAGCCATCCTCTACCTGTGACTGTGGGTAACAGGCAGTTTGTTCAGCCTCTCTGCCTCAGTTTCCTTATTGGTAGAGGTAGCACCAAGAAGGCTTCCTATTGGTAACGTAGCTGTGAAGATTAAATTAGTTCATATACTAGGTGCAGATAAGATCTTGCACATGGTGCTGAGTAAGTGGGAGAGATGATTTGTTCTATCAGGAACAGAAGCGAGTCTTCAGCTGTCACGGTCACATAAAGCGGTGATTTCCGTCGCTATGTAGCATCAAGTAAGGTGAGTTCCCTCTCTCTCTTTTTGGGAAAGCACAGGTTAGATTGGAGTTGATTGTACGGAATCGGGGTTCCAAAACTGAAGTCAAAAGTCCTATTGGAGCAGCCTTGCTGAGAAGGGGAGTTTGTGATTCACCGAAGCAAGATAGGCACATTTCTCAAATCCCATTGTAAGCATCCCCTGGGGCACCTGTGTGACTGGTAGATTCTAGGGCTGTGCCCCAGACAGACCTAGTGAATTAGAATCTTCAGGGAGGGCCTTGGAATCTGATGTCTAACAACCTAGACACATTGTACCACCTGGAAAAACCAAACATTCAATTCCCTGGGAGCCCCGAAAGAACACTAATGCCTGGGTCTCATACACTAGGCATTCTGATTTGATTGTTTTGGAGTCTTGGTGGACTGTGTACAGGCATTGAGAACTTTTTTTTTTAAAGCTGATTATAGAAATCAGATGTGAGCCAGAGTTGAAAAACACTAAAATAGAGAGTGAAAATTCAGACTTACGTCAGTATTTCTTGGAATCAATTGGGAGGGGGTATTTAAAATATAGATTTCTAAGCGCCAGCCTGCTGTATCTGACTTTTTGGTAGCTGGGCATAGGCTGGGCTGAGGGTAGATTAGGGAGAGTGAGACCCTAGGAACAGATGTTCCAGATGATTCTTCTGCATGCTAGAATCTGAGAACTACCCACCACGTGGTGTTTTCCCTTAGTAGGCATGAGTGGAAACAGCTGAATGATTAAAATAGAATCATTATTTCTTCTTCTGCTAAACGAGTCTGTTAGAAAAATATGCTTCTTCATGTCCTGTTCTTAAATTCATTATTTGCTCTCTCTTGATTGGTACTGGGTTCCCAGAGAGTTGTTTCCTTTTTAATATGCTTTGATATGACCTGGCAGAACTTTGTGGGGTTAGTTATTCTTGGGTTTTTGCAGGGCCATGTGAACATAAATGGGCAGATGATAAACTGGGGGAAAGTGCTGTAGGATGCATTCAACCCAGCTGAGCAGGTTGTAGTTCAGCGTGGGTGTCTGTGTCCCCAGGGCTGTTAAACCCAAGGTCTGAGAAAGCTGGAGCTGACAACAAGGAGAAAGTAGAAGCTCATAAGATTAGAAGTTCTGCGGAGCTGTTCTGAAGACAGAGAGCCTGTCACTGCTCTCTGATGGAGACCTTGCCCTCAGGACTGGAGTCTTGTGCGCTTTTTGCTCAGCTCTACATTCTCTCCATCACCTCCACTAGCTTTGTTCGTAGTGATGCTTTCTAAGGCCCACTTCACATTCCAGGATGTTTGGCTCTAGCTGAGTGATCACACCATCATGATTATCTGGGTCGTGAAGCTCTTTTTTGTACAGTTCTTCTGTGTATTCTTGCCACTTCTTCCTTTTTTTTTTTATACTTTACTTTATTCTATGTTACACTTCTTCTTAATATCTTCTGCTTCTGTTAGGTCCATACCATTTCTATCCTTTATTGAGCCCATCTTTGCATGAA
>SJYC01006401.1:0-26028 GCA_006408675.1 Madoqua kirkii
AAAAAAAAAAAAAAAAAAAAAAGTGACAGCATGCCTTTTCTCCAGGGAGCAGAATTTTAACCCTGAGGGAGACACTCTAAGGTATTCACAGATCCGTGGGAATTCCAGATTTAGACAGTGTCCTTCCTCTTAAAAAATTTGACCAAATGAAAATCAATGGAGCTGTGTGGTAGAGTTTTCAGAGATTTTGGGAATGTTCTTGAACTCTGTGCCACCCAGTATAGTGGCCACCTACACCATGTGGCTATTGCACACCAAGAAACTGAACATACATGTTTAAGTAACTACAAGCAACTTGTCAGATTTCTGAGTCTCAATCCCCAGGATGATTAAATCAAGTATATAAAATTATCAAAAAAATTTCATATTTGTGGCATGCTTTTCCCCTCATCCATTCATTTTCCTAGTCATTCATTCGACAGTTCTTACTAAGCTGCTGTGCTGGGCGTGGGGAGCCCAGGAGCAAAAGGCAGGTCCCAGCCTTGTGATGCTCACCACCCAGTGGAGAATGGGCCGTAAACAAGATAAATGAGTACAAGGCACAATGGGTCAGGTTGTGGTAAATGCTACCAAGAAAAGCAAAGGATTGAGAATGGGGGGGTTGCACTTTTTAATAAGGTAGACAGGGGTGGCCTTTTAGAGTGCCATTTGATTACAGAAAGGACGGAGGTGAGGAGGGAGCCACAGAGAAATCTGGGGAGAGCTCTGATGATAGCAACAGCCCATGCAAAGGCCCTGAGGCTGGACCATGCCTAGCTAATTGGTTGTTGTTGTTCAGTTGCTTGGTCCTGTCCGAATCTTTGCCACCCCATGGACTGCAGCATGCCAGGCTTCCCTGTCCTTCACTATCTCCCAGAGTTAGCTCAAACTCGTGTCCATTGCGTCAGTGATGCCACCCAACAATCTCATCCTCTGTGGCCCCCTCCTCCTCTTGCCTTCAATCTTTCCCAGCGTCAGGGTCTTCTCCAGTGGGTCAGCTCTTTGCATCAAGTGGCCAAAGTATTGGAGTTTCAGCTTCAGCATCAGTCCTTCCAATGAGTACTCGGGGTTGATTTCTTTTAGGATCGACTGGTTTGATCTTCTTACTGTCCAATGGACTCAAGAGTCTTCTCCATCACCACAGTTCGGAAACATCAGTTCTTCGGCACTCAGCCAGCCTTCTCTATGGCCCAACTCTGACATCTGTAGTGAATACTGGAAAAACCATAGCTTTGACTAGATGAACTTTTGAATTGGAGATGCAGTTAAAACCTGATGGAGGGACTTTCCTGGTGGTCCAGTGGCTACAACTTTGTGCTCCCAAAGCAGGGGGCCTGGGTTTGATCCCTGGTCAGGGAACTAGATCCTACATGCCAAAACTAAGACCCAGCACAGCCAAATAAAGTAATTAAATAAATATTTTAAAAAATGATTTGACTGAGGCAAAATGAGGAGAGGGAGAGAACTAGAGGAGAATGGGTCTGGGATGGGCAGAGCTCAGAGAAGTGACTTGTCCAGGGTCACACAGCTGGGAAGTCACCAGGAGATATGGATGACTGGTGGCCTTCAGCTTCTGAGTGGCCTTCAGTGCAGGGACGTGGCCAAAATACCCCTGGTCAAGAGGATGTAACTCAGTTCTGATTTGGAAAATAAGGTCTTGATTTTGTCCCACATCTTCAACCCTGGGATGGGGATCGTCTCCACCTCCAGTCCCTTGTGAGCACAGCCAGGAGCACACGTGTGGGTGGGGAGGGGAAGGAAAGGTGGCCACACCATGGGTTCTTAGCACCACTGCCTCTTCCTCCTGGAAGCCTTCCTGCCTGCCTCCCCAGGCTCATCCAGGCTAAGGTTGCCACATAAAACAGAATGGACAATTAAATTTGAATTTCAGGTCAACAAAAATATACCTTTTGGGGGTTTACGTGTATTCTGTGAAGTACTGGATCTATTTATACTAAAAAATTATTCAGAGTTGGTTTGAAATTCGAATCGAGCAGGGCATCCTATTTACTTTACTGTTTTGACTAGACCTGACAACCCTACCCCCAAACCCATGTCCATTTCTCTGCTCCAGCCTTGTCTTCCTGAAAACTCTGTCACTTCCCAGCCTTGGGTGGGGGGCTCTTTGAGGACAGCACCTATTCCCAGGAGCCCTAGGATGGCAGGCAAGAAATTGCTGCTGTTTTCTGAGCCATTTCTTTTTTTACATTATTCAGCGGCTTGATTTTGATTGTTCCTATTTTCTGGATGAGGAAACTGAAGATTCGAGAGGTGTTGTAATCAGCCCTGGGACACACAGCCACAAATGGATGGCTGCTGGGTTTGTATCCAAGGCCTTTGTTTCTGAGATCACTGTCTGCCCCCTCCTTCTCTTTCTCCGCCTCCTCTCAATTCCCTTCCAGTGGAAGGGTTCTGAAAACTCTCAGGACTTTTCCACTGAACAGGAAAAGCAGGCCAGAATCATGCCACAAGGTGGCGCTGCTGCTCCCGGATCGAGACCGCCGTCAGTCTGCCCTCTGACCCTTCCTTCAGCCATCCATTTATCAAGCATCTCCTGCTGGAAGGGCCGAGTTCCAGTCCTCCCTTCTCTGGAGGCCCAGGGAAAAGTCCCATAACGCCTGAGTATCTGTAGGTGGCAGGAGACGTCTGTAAGGCCACCCCTTTTGCCCCCCTCTCCCACCTCCTCCCCCTTCTTCAACCTGGCTTCCTTTCCTCCCTTGAAATCTTTGATGTTAGTACTTAGATCTGAAGTTCTGTGTCTCTATAGGAGGTTTTCTGAGAGATTGTATTCTTGTATTTGAGGGCTTCCCTGGTGGAGCCGAGGTTAAAGCATCTGCCTGCAATGTGGGAGACCTGGGTTCGATCCCTGGGTCGAGAAGATCCTCTGGAGAAGGAAATGGCAACCCACCTCAGTATTCTTGCCTAGAGAATCCCATGGACGGAGAGGCTTAGTGGGCTACAGTCCACGTGTCTCAAAGAGTCGGACACGACCGAGTGACTTCACTTTCACTTTCTATGGTGCACCAGGCAGGTCAGATCTGATTGTGAGGACCCAGCAACTCACTGGATACTCAATCGTTCAACAATTATTAAGTGCTTGCTGTGTGCCAGCACTGCCAGGCAGCCGTGGGGACCCAGTCTTGATCTCTGCCTTCATGGCACTCATAGTGAAGTGGGGAGATCCACATGGGGCCAGCAGGGCCCCCATTTAGACCTTGACCGGCCTGAGACCCTTGTTCTGTATCAGATGCCTCCCTTCAGGAAAAATGATCTCTTACAATTGCGTTGGTATTATTGTATTCATTTTTTCTTTTGATTTTAAGAGAAATTAAAATGAAACCATTCTGTGGGTCCCTGAAAGTGCTGTGGGCCCTGGGTCTCCTGTGTCTGATGGATGACAAGTTGCCCCTGGTGACCAGGTGGATGAAATAGTTGGTCGGGGCTATGATGGGGGTGCGTGGGGATGGTGGGGCCCAGAGAAGGCACTGGACTTAGATGTGGGGAGTGGTCCTGGAAGCCTTCTAGGAGGAGGTGATATCTAATCTGAGGCCTGAGAGATGGAACAGGGGTCAGGTAGGTGAAGGTACTAGAGAGTTGTTCCAGGCAGAGAGAACAGAGAGGGTGATGGTGCAGAGTGAAGCTAGAGGGTAGACCATGGCCCTGGGCTGGGGACTGTCAGGGAGGGGAGACGGAGCTAGACAGGTGGGCAACAAGGGCCAGGCTGACAGAATCCTGAGGGCACTGGGGAGCCACAGAAGTTTCTGGAGCAGGGACAGCAGGGGCATGTTGGAGCATTTGAAGGATTTCTTAGGTCATCCTGTGGATAGAGGAAACCTGGAGAGGAAAATGAGCCCATCTACTTCAGGTAAGTTTGAAAGGTGGAAGAGGGGGCACAGGAGAATATTCCAGAAACAGTGATGATTATTCATTCCAGACGCATTTATTAAGCGCCTCTTGTGTACCCTCCTCAGAATACAGCTGTGAGCCAGACAGAACCTCCTTGCCCTCATGGAGCTGACATCCTAAAGGGGGAGACAGAGCCCACACAACTCCCAAGACTCAATGTATTAGAACGTGGTAGGAGGTACAGAAAAAAAAATGTACCAGAAAAAGGAGATGGGGTGGTTTACAATTAAATAAGGTGGAGCTGGGAAGCTTTGCCATGGAGGTGGCAGTTGAGCTGAGACCTGGAGGCAGGGAGGCTTTTGGAGGAACTATGTGGCTTTCAGGAGGATGTGTGCTCCAGGTGGTAGTAACAGGTGTGCAAAGGCCCTGGTGCAGGACTGTGCCCGGTGTGTCAGACAAACAGCGAGGAAGCCTCCATGACTGGAGCATAGTGGGCAAGGGGGAGAGATGGAGGAGAGGGCAGGGAGGGGATGGGCAGGTCGTGTAGGACCTTGTGAGCTGAGGGGAGGGCCTGGGCTTTTGCTCTAAAGAAGATGGGAGCAGAGGAGGGATGGGACCTGACTCAGGTTTGGGGCGGTGGGCCCTACCTGGGGACCTGAGAGAACAGGAGGCTTTGGGGAAACCACGGCTTCTTTGAGGAGGGAGGGACTGGGAATTGGTAGTAGGGGTTGGTTGGAGCCCTGCTGGGGAAGGGGCTTCCCCTAAGCAGCAGAGGTTTGGGGTCTTAATTGTGGGAATAATGAGTGCAACTTTGGATTCAGAGCAGAGGAGGGGCCCTGTTCAAATCTCTGAGGACACAAGGGTGGAAGCTTTGAGATTCGGGGAAGGGCAAATGGATATATGAGGGGCAGGCAGGAACTCATGGCCCTGTCTGTTTCGGATGGTGGGAAGTTGGGAGAGACACTTCTGGAGGGTGACAGGCCGAGGTTTGGAAAGTAAGGTTGACATGAACGTCTGGCTGGAAATCCAGCGGTGGGGCATACAGCGGGTGACCCTGAGGCTGGGACCAGTAGTGGAGAAAGTCTGGGGGAACACTGGTAGGCAGTTTTCCCTCTCCTAGAACTCCTGGCCTATCATTGCAGATTTAGCATATAAAAATCTAGGACTCCTGGTTAAATGTGAATTTCAGGTTACACAGTTAATATTTCTTTAGTATAAATATGTCCCAAGGATTGCAAGGGACACACTTACGTTGAGAAATAACTCACTTACCTGCAGGACCTGTACTTTTTTCTGATTACGCTGCCCTGGCCAGGACAGACCTGCCCACCTTGTCTCCACCACCCACGGCCAGTGGGTGGACAGCCTGATCGACTGTGGTCTGATGGCGGAAGGCAAGGTTTTGTCTCCACGGTCTGCTCACTGCGGGAAGCTGGGGGTCTTTTAACATGCAGGCCCTGGCCTGTCCCCGCCCTCCCGCCCGGGTGGCGCCAGCTGCCCGCTGCCCCCTGTGAGGCTTGGGGGAGGGGACAGAGGAGGGATGGGACCTGACTCAGGTTTGGGGCGGTGGGCCCTACCTGGGGACCTGAGAGAACAGGAGGCTTTGGGGAAACCACGGCTTCTTTGAGGAGGGAGGGACTGGGAATTGGTAGTAGGGGTTGGTTGGAGCCCTGCTGGGGAAGGGGCTTCCCCTAAGCAGCAGAGGTTTGGGGTCTTAATTGTGGGAATAATGAGTGCAACTTTGGATTCAGAGCAGAGGAGGGGCCCTGTTCAAATCTCTGAGGACACAAGGGTGGAAGCTTTGAGATTCGGGGAAGGGCAAATGGATATATGAGGGGCAGGCAGGAACTCATGGCCCTGTCTGTTTCGGATGGTGGGAAGTTGGGAGAGACACTTCTGGAGGGTGACAGGCCGAGGTTTGGAAAGTAAGGTTGACATGAACGTCTGGCTGGAAATCCAGCGGTGGGGCATACAGCGGGGTGACCCTGAGGCTGGGACCAGTAGTGGAGAAAGTCTGGGGGAACACTGGTAGGCAGTTTTCCCTCTCCTAGAACTCCTGGCCTATCATTGCAGATTTAGCATATAAAAATCTAGGACTCCTGGTTAAATGTGAATTTCAGGTTACACAGTTAATATTTCTTTAGTATAAATATGTCCCAAGGATTGCAAGGGACACACTTACGTTGAGAAATAACTCACTTACCTGCAGGACCTGTACTTTTTTCTGATTACGCTGCCCTGGCCAGGACAGACCTGCCCACCTTGTCTCCACCACCCACGGCCAGTGGGTGGACAGCCTGATCGACTGTGGTCTGATGGCGGAAGGCAAGGTTTTGTCTCCACGGTCTGCTCACTGCGGGAAGCTGGGGGTCTTTTAACATGCAGGCCCTGGCCTGTCCCCGCCCTCCCGCCCGGGTGGCGCCAGCTGCCCGCTGCCCCCTGTGAGGCTTGGGGGAGGGGAGATGTTTCCTGGGCCAGCCCCTCCCAGGCCAGCGCAGGGTGGGAGGTGGGGTCCACACTGGGCACCCCCAGGCCCAGAATGCAGGGCCAGGGGTCTGGGCAGCAGGAGGACCTCTACGGGGCCTCTGTCCTCTCCAAGCTGGTGGCCCATCCAGCTCAGAGCCGGACATCGGAGGCCCCCTGGCCTTTCTGTGAAGTTCTGCAGCTCAGACTTCCTTGTCAGAAAGTACCGGAAGGACGGAGGCCTAGGGGCTGCTAACCAGGAACCAGATCCCTCAGGGCTGCAGCCACCTGCCCCCCACCGTCTCCACACTGAGTGGCCTTGTGTGGGGTGGCCAGGCCTGGAGGCTCTGGCCCGGCCCTGCGAGCGCCAGCTGCCAGGATGTGCCAGTCACGTTGGCGGCGAGAGAACGGGCAGTCCTTGGCTCTCTCGGCCGCCCCTTTGTTCCCCGGTGGAGGTGGGGTGCTGTTGTCCTGGCAACCGGCCCCTTCCCCCTCAAACGGTCCCTTGAGGTGAAGATTGGAGGCACCTTGGGTCCGAGGGCTCTGGCCAGAGAGGGTCCCTTGTCACCCACGGTGGCAGAGAAGTCCCCTCCCCCCAGCCGTCCTGCCTGCTCGGAGCTCTGTGTCCGGAACTTGGGGGAGGACAGGTCACCCCCTTAGGACTGGAATGCCGGAGGTGGCAGCAGAGGGGGGGCGGGGGGACATTTCCATCCAGACAGGCGCTGTGCTGGCAGCTGCTGGCCACCCCCCACCCCTGCACCGCCTGTCATATGTCCCCTAAGTTGAAGGCTGCAGCTGGTGCGAGTGGCTTCAGTTACGGGCGGGGTGGGGATGTTATTTTGGGGATGGGGACAAAGTAGCATGATAGGTGCCCCCACCCGGGGCAGGAAGTGAGGCAGCCCCAGCTGCTTCTCCGGTTGGCACACCTGGCCCAGTAGGCACTGGCGGCCACCGCACAGGAAGTGTTCCCAACGCCCGCCTGTGTGGTCCCCTGAATCTGAGGCCGGACAGGGAGGCGGCCGGCGGGAGGGTGCAGCCCAACCCCCACCCCAGGTGTGGGCCACAGTTTTCCAGAAGACCCTCAGCTGAGGTCGCGATGGTGGCGCCACCGCCACCCGCGTGAGCACTTCCTCAGGCTGATACTGTTTATAGATGTTAATCCTGAGACATCTGGAGGGAGAGGTGGTGGATGAGTCTGAGTTCTAGAGATGGGGAAACTGAGACTCAGAAATAGAAGCAACTCTGGCGAGGTCTCACAGCCTAGGAACCCCAGAGCTGGGAATCTCAGTAGCTTTTAGGGTTTTTTGGCCACATCGCATGGCTTGCCGGTTCTGCTCCCCGACCAGGGACTGAACCCGGGCCATGGCAGGCAAAGTTTGGAATGTTAACCACTAGGCAACCAGAAACTGAAGCCCAGAGAGCCTATATTTTGGACTCCTGGGCTCCAGGTCCCCATTTCTCTTGGCTGGTTCCCTAGCATCCTTTCAAGCTTTATAGTAAGAAAAGCTGAAGTCTAGAGAGGAGATAAAAATGGAGACTCCAACCCGCAGCCCAGTGCAGGCCCCTTTGCTCACTTTCACAAAGAAAGCCTGCAATGGCTGTGTGGACTCAGACCCTCCAGGGTCTGACCTCAGCCCCTCATTGACGCCAGGGTGGCTGGGAATGTCAGCTGCCTCAGCTCTCTGCCTCTGTGAACCAGGTCCTTAACTTTCAGCTGAAACAGTAATAATAACTGCCGAGGGCAGTATGCAGAGGGGTTAGGGCATCTAATCTCGGCTGCAAGCACTTGGGCAAATCACTGCTCCTCTCTGATCCTCAGCTGTCTTAACTGTAAAATGGGTTGAGGATTGTGATCCCTAACTCACAGATGATGGAGAGGATTAAATGAGGTAACAGGCAACTTAGCAGGGTGCCTGGAACATGGGAAGCACCATAGAAGGGTTGAGTACTTTTTACAAATTTCAAACTGTGGTAAAATACACATAAAATTCACCATTTAAACCATGTTAAAGTGCACAGCTAAGAGGCAGTAAGTACATTCACACTGCGTGCAGCCACCCCACCATCTGTCTCCAGAACTTTCTCACTTTCCCAAATGGAAACTCTGTGCCCATGAAACCGTCTGTCCCCCAGCCTCTGACCCCATCACCCTACTTTCTGTCCCATGGTTCTGACTACTCTAGGGACCTCCTATGAGTGGAATCAGACAGTGTTTGTTCATCTGTGTCTGGCTTATTTCGCTGAGCATGATATTCTCAAGGATTATCCTTTTTGTAGCAGATGTCAAAATCTCCTTCCTTTTTAAAGCTGAATTATATTCCCATATAGATGGACCACATTTCTGTATTTATTCATCCTTTGATGGACACTTGGGTTGCTGAACCAGGATAGTGATAAGGGAAAGGGTAATAAGGTAATTATCTAGAAGGATTTTTGAAAGTGGATTCAACAGAATTTGCCAAGGAATTGGCTGGGAAATGTGATTTTTTAAAACTGTGTCCACACATTTTGGACATTGCTTTAAAAAGGTGAAACCTGGGACTCCCCTGGTGGTCCAGTGGTTAAGACCCATTTCCACTGCAGGGGACATGAGTTTGATCCCTGGTGGGGGAATGAAGATCCTGCATGCCATGTAGAGTGGCCAAAATAAAAAATAGAAAGAATAATAATGCCTCATCAATTAAGAAAAACTTAAATAAAATATGGAGCTTAATTCTCTTCCCTATGACTATGGGCTAAATTTAGTGACTTTTTTCTAACAAAATATGGCAGAACTGATCGTGTCTGATACTTTTACGAGGCTTCTGAAACCAGATCACAGAAGGCACCGTAGCTTTCCCTATCCCGACTCTTGTCACTCGCTGCAGGGGAAGCCAGGTGCCATGTTGTGAGGAGGCTCAAGAAGCCCACTTAGCAAGGAACTGATGCCTCCCACCAATAGTCATGTGAGGGAGTTTTCCTGGGAGCAGCTGCCCCAGCACCAGCTGAGCCTATAATCACACCTATGTTTTGCTTTGTTTGTTTGTTTTGTCCACCAGGCATGCATGATCTTAATTCCCCCTCCATGGACAAACCTGTGCCCCTGGCAGTGGAAGTCCAAGCATAACCACTGAACCACTAGAGAAGTCCACAACTGCATTTTGAAAAGCTGTCTCACTGACTGCTGTGTGGCGAATGGACTGTAGAGGGCAGGAGGGGGAGCAGGGCCCCCTGGGAAGTGGCTACAGCATCAGTCAGGCAAACAAGTGTGGATGGAGATGGAAAGAACTAGATAGACGGACTTAATAGTTATTCAAGAAGTGAGACAAACGGGACTGGGGAGAAGAAGATGTCAGTGATGACCCTAAGATGGGCTCTTCATTGAAATGGAGAGCTGAGGGAGGAGTAGGTGGAGGTGGGGTGGGGGAAGATGCTGTGGTGAGCTTAGTTGCAGCCACCTTGAGTCCCTGTTCCCAGAATGTTCAAGGGTCTCCCTAAATGTATCTACTTGTATAATAAGAATAGACTGTATGGATGTGAGAGTTGGGTCATAAAGAAGGCTGAGTGCTGAAGAATTGATGCTTTTTAACGGTGATGTTGGGGAAAACTCTTGAGAGTCCCTTGGACTGCAAGGAGATCCTAAAGGAATCAATCCGAAACCAGTCAATCCTAAAGGAAATCAACCCCGAATATTCACTGGAAGGACTGATACTGAAGCTCCAATACTTTGGCCACCTTATGCAAAGAGCTGACTCATTAGAAAAGACCTTGGTGTTGGGAAAGATTGAAGGCAGAAGAAAGGGACGACAGAGGATGAGATGGCTGGATGGCATCACCAACTCAATGGACATCAGTTTGAGCAGGCTCCAGGAGATGGTGAAGGACAGGGAAGCGTGGCAGTGCTGCAGTGCATGGGCTCACAAAGAGTTAGATACGACTGAACCAAAACGACAAAAAAAGGCTCCTTATTGGGGGTGATTCAGCCTGCCCAGGGACACTTGACGATGTTTGGGGAAATTTCTGTTGTTACAACTGTGGTGGGAGGGGCGCACAGGGGTGGGGGAGTGGGGTACTTCTAGCATCTAGTGGGTAAAAGCTGGAGATGCTGCTTAGCATCCTACAGTTCACAGGACTATCGCCTATAAAAAGATTTCATTTCAGTTCAGTTCAGTCACTCAGTCATGTCTGACTCTTTGCAACCACATTACCCCCGCACGCCAGGCCTCCCTGTCCATCACCAACCCCCAGAGTTTACCCAAACTCAGGTCCATTGAGTTGGTGATGCCATCCAGCCATATCTCATCCTCTGTCGTCCCCTTCTCCTCTCGCCTTCAATTTTTTCCAGCATCAGGGTCTTTTCCAATGAGTCAGCTCTTCACATCAGGTGGCCAAAGTATTGGAGTTTCACATTCAACATTAGTCCTTCCAATGAACACCCAGGACTGATCTCCTTTAAAGATTTATCTGACGCCAAATTTTAATGGTACCGAATTGGAGAAATTCTTGGGTAAACAAATGGCCAGAATAAGAAAATCCCAACTTCAGCGGAGGTCGGTTATTCAGTGAAGTTTTATTTCATTTTTTTTTTAAGTTTTATTTTTTGAATATGCAACAGTCACGTACAGATCAAGTTTCCTGAGCAGCTCTCTTCCAAATAGCTATCCCCAAACAGCTAGCAACGGAGAAAGCAATGGCACCCCACTCCAGTACTCTTGCCTGGAAAATCCCATGGACGGAGGAGCCTGGTAGGCTGCAGTCCATGGGGTCTCACAGAGTCGGGCACGAGTGAGGCGACTTAGCCCCAGCAGCAGAGGCAGCAAACAGCTAGCGAAAGATGAAAGCCTGAACAAGTCACAGGTGGGAAGTTTTTAAAGAATCAGGATGAGAGACTTAAGCCACCTCCTCTTATACCCTATTGGCCAGATCAGTCACATGGTCTTGCCTAAGTGCAAGGGATGCTGGGAAATGTAGTCCAGCCATGTGCCTAGGCGGAAGAAGGAAACAGATGGAAAAAGGGCCACTTTGTGCCACAATATTATTATTGTCCTCATTATTTCTGTTATTATTCAGATCTAGCAGCTTCCTGCGGAGAAGGTGAGGGCACCCCACTCCAGTACTCTTGCCTGGAAAATCCCATGGATGGAGGAGCCTGGTGGGCTGCATCGTTGGGATCGCTAAGAGTCGGACACGACTAAGCGACTTCACTTTCACTTTTCACTTTCACTTATTGGAGAAGGAAGTGACAACCCACTCCAGTGTTCTTGCCTGGAGAATCCCAGGGACGGGGGAGCCTGGTGGGCTGCCGTCTATGGGGTCGCACAGAGTCGGACACGACTGAAGCGACTTAGCAGCAGCAGCAGCTTCCTGAACGTATTGCTACTCTTGCATTCTTTTTCAACTCTAGTCCATCAACAGGGTCAGTGGAGAGATTTTTCAAATCTTTCTCAAATCCTGGCTCTCTAGCCCCCTCTAAAGAAAAGCGCTCCAATCAATTCTGCCTCAGCCAGAGAGGATCAAGTCCAATGCCTTTGGCCTAGTGTTCCAAAGTACAAAATGTTGACCAAGCAGTAGGATATGGATGCCTGCAGAAATGAACCCTAAAGGTCATCCATGT
The DNA here is from genome assembly GCA_006408675.1 of Madoqua kirkii. NCBI lineage: Eukaryota > Metazoa > Chordata > Mammalia > Artiodactyla > Bovidae > Madoqua > Madoqua kirkii. Next base: position 11,882 of record SJYC01006401.1, read on the forward strand.
TTCAGGACCTAGTAAAGGAGGATTGAGAGGCACTGGAAGGCTTCCTGGAAGAGGAGAAATGGATGCTATAACTTTGAAAAAAGCAGAAGCCCGAAGTCCAAAATTTGAGAAGCTGGAGGAGGATGAGAAGGGTGTTGAGTCGGGGAAGTCAAGGGGAGAGGATATATGAGTAAAGAGAAAATGGTCAGCTACAAGAAATGCTGGCGAGAGATTAGAGATCGATCCAGGGTGAGGGAGTGAAATAGGAAAAGTCCCCTTTGCTACAGTTCAGGTAGCAAATGCAGGAGTCTTTTTAAATAAATTTTATTTATTTATTTTTGGCTGCATTGGGTCTCCATTGCGCACACAGGCTTTCTCTAGCTGGGGCGAGAGGGGGCTACTCTCTAGTTGACATTCACTGGCTCCTCATTGCGGTGGCTTCTTCTGTTGCAGAGCACAGGCTCTAGAGCGCAGGCTCAGAAGTTCTGCCTGATGGGTTGGGTTGCCTCAAGACACGTGGAATCCTCCCAGACCAGGGGCCAAATCCATGTTCCCTATGTTGGCAGGTGGATTCTCAAACACTGGACCACCAGGTGGATTCTCAACCACTGGACCACCAGAAAATCCTATAAGAGTCTTTGGCTTTAGAAAAATTACCATTTTGCAACCATGAGTGTAGTAAATGATTCAAGCTGGGAGCATCCCCGAATATAAAAAACAATGGGTGAAAACTTATAAGACGTAAGGCAGTTGCATAATCTAGGATTATCCTTCATATAAAATGCTTGCCAGTTACAAAGGGGAAAAGGCACCTGTCACGAGTCTCACCAGAAGTAAGTGAGTGACCCAGCACCATGATGCTACAATTTCCTGCAAAACAATCTGGGAAAGAGGAAACGAGCAAATATGGCCCAAATCAACACCTAGAGGCTCAAGGTGCATGATTCATTGTATCATTCTTTCAAGGCTTTTTCATAGGAATTGGAATTTTTCCAAGTAAAAAGCCTGAGACAATAAAAGGAGGACCAGGAAGTGAGTTGGCCATTAGTCCAATGACTTGGAGGTCACTGAGACCTGATTGGTGAGCTTTTGGAGTTGGAGAAGCCCATGGAAGGGAAATAAATCCTAAAACTCATAACTGACATCCAGCCAGCACTTGCTGTGTTCTAGAAGTTCTCCTAAAGGGGCTCATGTACTGGCCCTTTTAATCTTCTCCAAACTCTAGGGATGAACACTATTGTTCCTCTCATTTTACAGATGGGAAAACTGAGGCCCAGAGAGGAGAAGTCCCTTGTCCCAAATAGAATGAAGTAAGCATAGTGTGGGCTTCCCAGTTGGCACTAGTGGAGACATAAGAGATATGGATTCGATTCTTGGGTTGGAAATCCTCTGGAGCAGGGAATGGCAACCAACTCCAGTATTCTTGCCTGGAGAATCCACATGGACAGTGGAGCCTGGTGGGCTACAGTCCATGGGGTTGCAAAAAATTGGACACAACTGAAGTGACTTAGCACACAGACATGCAAGGATAATACAGTGAGATGGGAAAGAATCTGAGCCCCTGTTCCCCAATTCACTGGCACCCTCCTCCAATCTGATGAAACCCCAGCTGTGAAGGGCACTCACCAGCTATGTTATGATCCATCTCTGACCTTCTTAAAACGCTTCATCCCACCATCCAGGATGAGTGGAGTCCCGAAGGCTGTTATTATATATTAACAACCACTTGTTATATGTTTAACTACCACTTGGGGATTGGCACAGTGCAGGGGACCCTGAGGAGGACTCCGCTGTGGTACCCTCACCTTAATTTCCCCCACACATAGGACGAAGCTGGGCAAAGGCCTTTGCAGTGATCAGGACCAGATGGAAGAAGAGACTGCAATGGGGGAACCCAGTGGAGGGCAAGAAGCATGACTGGAAGTCTTCCTGGAGGAGGCATTGGCTCTGCAGCTTTGAAGAACAGTCTTTCTGGTCCTAGTTCTGGGGATGTGAGGATGGCCCAGACCTGGCCTTCAGAGCCTCAAGGATGCTCAGGTCAGGGCCAAGGACACGAAGGCAAGCAAGATCATTCCACTCATCCCTAAAATAAGCCTTTTTGAATTTGGGGGAAGCCAGCAGCTGGCTGAAGGTTGCCACCCCAGACTTGGATCCCTTTATCCAATGCAAAGGGTAGATCACATACCCAAATCAGCAGGATAGATCAGTAGATCACATCCCCATCCTGACCCACAGTGACCCCCCTCCAGGGAGCCAGAACCGCCACTCAAGCTCTTTTGGAGACTGCTTATGAAGTGCCTCAAGGGACTTCCCTAGTAGTCCAGTGGCTAAGACTCCACGCTCCCAATGCAGGGGTTCCAGGTTCAGTCCCTAGTCGGGGAACTAGATTCTACACTCTGTAACTAAAGTTCACATGCTGCAGCTGGAACCTGGAGCAGCCAAACAAGTAAATTTTTTTTTAAGTGTATGAAAGTGAGAGCTCTCTCCCATGAAAAAAATTTGCAAAGACAAAATCAGAAAAGAACGAAATCTGTGCATTCTATCTGCACTGCCGCTCCTCAAAAGAGTTAGATCTAAAACAGCATCTCCGAATGAGTTGCCGCAGGCCAGTCATTCAAGTGTCTAAGCCTCCTGTCTGCTGACCAAGGGCCTGCGGCAAGGGTGGGGCAGGTGTGGGTATTTCCTAGCCTGTGGGCGCTCAGGGAGAAATATTTCAGAGTCCTTAGCCCAGAAGAAGCAGTCTGGCCCATTCCTTCATTCCTGATTGCGCGACCCGGCCTGTGCTTTGGGGACCCGACAGAGCAGTGCTTGTGCCCAGTTGCTAAGTCATCTCTGACCCTTTGCAAGCTGATGGACTGCAGCCTAGCAGGCTCCTCTGTCCATGGGATTTCCCAGGCAAGGACACCCAAGTGGGTTACCATTTCCTCCTCCAAGGGGATCTTCCTGACCCAGGGATCGAACCTGACTTTTACGTCTCTGGAGGGTTCTTTACCACTAGCGCCATCAGACGTTTAAAGATTTTCATGGCCTGATTTGTGTGCGGTGTCTTTTAGTTGCTTGAGGAATCCCATCCCAGATGAAATTCAGGATGCTCAGTTAAACTGGCATATCAGATACACAACCAGTGATTCACAAATGATTTTTAAAAAGCATCAGGAGACCCCAAATATGGTGGGGGACATACTTATGCTAAAACAATTATTCCTCTGAAATTCAAGTTTAATTAACCCAAGTGTCCTGGATTTTTATTCTCAGGAAGAACAGACTGTGAGGGACTAGGTTAGGAGTCGCAAGACCCAGGTGCAGGTGGCCCAGGTGAAGGATGGGAGCCAGGTGGAGGCAGAGGCGAGAGAAATAGGGGGTCCCGGGGGTATGGATGTGAGAGTTGGACTGTGAAGAAGGCTGAGCACCGAAGAATTGATGCTTTTGAGCTGTGGTGTTGGAGAAGACTCTTGAGTCCCCCTTGGGCTGCAGGGAGATCCAACCAGTCCATTCTAAAGGAGATCAGCCCTGGGATTTCTTTGGAAGGAATGAAGCTGAAACTCCAGTACTTTGGCCACCTCATGTGAGGAGCTAACTCATTGGAAAAGACTCTGATGCTGGGAGGGATTGGGGGCAGGAGGAGAAGGGGATGACAGAGGATGAGATGGCTGGATGGCATCACTGACTCGATGGACGTGAGTCTGAGTGAACTCCGGGAGATGGTGAATTTCTGGTCCTAGTTCTGGGGATGTGAGGATGGCCCAGACCTGGCCTTCAGAGCCTCAAGGATGCTCAGGTCAGGGCCAAGGACACGAAGGCAAGCAAGATCATTCCACTCATCCCTAAAATAAGCCTTTTTGAATTTGGGGGAAGCCAGCAGCTGGCTGAAGGTTGCCACCCCAGACTTGGATCCCTTTATCCAATGCAAAGGGTAGATCACATACCCAAATCAGCAGGATAGATCAGTAGATCACATCCCCATCCTGACCCACAGTGACCCCCCTCCAGGGAGCCAGAACCGCCACTCAAGCTCTTTTGGAGACTGCTTATGAAGTGCCTCAAGGGACTTCCCTAGTAGTCCAGTGGCTAAGACTCCACGCTCCCAATGCAGGGGTTCCAGGTTCAGTCCCTAGTCGGGGAACTAGATTCTACACTCTGTAACTAAGAGTTCACATGCTGCAGCTGGAACCTGGAGCAGCCAAACAAGTAAATTTTTTTTTAAGTGTATGAAAGTGAGAGCTCTCTCCCATGAAAAAAATTTGCAAAGACAAAATCAGAAAAGAACGAAATCTGTGCATTCTATCTGCACTGCCGCTCCTCAAAAGAGTTAGATCTAAAACAGCATCTCCGAATGAGTTGCCGCAGGCCAGTCATTCAAGTGTCTAAGCCTCCTGTCTGCTGACCAAGGGCCTGCGGCAAGGGTGGGGCAGGTGTGGGTATTTCCTAGCCTGTGGGCGCTCAGGGAGAAATATTTCAGAGTCCTTAGCCCAGAAGAAGCAGTCTGGCCCATTCCTTCATTCCTGATTGCGCGACCCGGCCTGTGCTTTGGGGACCCGACAGAGCAGTGCTTGTGCCCAGTTGCTAAGTCATCTCTGACCCTTTGCAAGCTGATGGACTGCAGCCTAGCAGGCTCCTCTGTCCATGGGATTTCCCAGGCAAGGACACCCAAGTGGGTTACCATTTCCTCCTCCAAGGGGATCTTCCTGACCCAGGGATCGAACCTGACTTTTACGTCTCTGGAGGGTTCTTTACCACTAGCGCCATCAGACGTTTAAAGATTTTCATGGCCTGATTTGTGTGCGGTGTCTTTTAGTTGCTTGAGGAATCCCATCCCAGATGAAATTCAGGATGCTCAGTTAAACTGGCATATCAGATACACAACCAGTGATTCACAAATGATTTTTAAAAAGCATCAGGAGACCCCAAATATGGTGGGGGACATACTTATGCTAAAACAATTATTCCTCTGAAATTCAAGTTTAATTAACCCAAGTGTCCTGGATTTTTATTCTCAGGAAGAACAGACTGTGAGGGACTAGGTTAGGAGTCGCAAGACCCAGGTGCAGGTGGCCCAGGTGAAGGATGGGAGCCAGGTGGAGGCAGAGGCGAGAGAAATAGGGGGTCCCGGGGGTATGGATGTGAGAGTTGGACTGTGAAGAAGGCTGAGCACCGAAGAATTGATGCTTTTGAGCTGTGGTGTTGGAGAAGACTCTTGAGTCCCCCTTGGGCTGCAGGGAGATCCAACCAGTCCATTCTAAAGGAGATCAGCCCTGGGATTTCTTTGGAAGGAATGAAGCTGAAACTCCAGTACTTTGGCCACCTCATGTGAGGAGCTAACTCATTGGAAAAGACTCTGATGCTGGGAGGGATTGGGGGCAGGAGGAGAAGGGGATGACAGAGGATGAGATGGCTGGATGGCATCACTGACTCGATGGACGTGAGTCTGAGTGAACTCCGGGAGATGGTGATGGACAGGGAGGCCTGGCGTGCTGGGATTCATGGGGTCGCAGAGAGTCGGACACGACTGAGTGACTGAACTGAACTGAGCTGAACAGGGGGCAGGTTGGAGAAGTGCCTCTGTGGTTTGGTGATGGATGAGATGTGGGTGGATGAGCCTAGAAGACTTGGGCTTTTACCCTGAGTGATGTAGAGGATCCCCAGGGGAGCAGCTGTGAGGAGAGCAGGGATGGGTAAGAGGCTCACAGACCCAACCTGTGGACTCAGCAACCATCTGTCCCCAGGCATGGCCCCAGCCCAGGTCTCTGTCCTACGGCACTGCTGACCTTTGGAGCTGGGTCATCCACTATGGGCTTCCGTGGTGGCTCAGAGGGTAAAGAATCTGCCTGCAAACCTGGGGAGACCCAGGTTTGATCCCTGGGTTGGGAAGATCCTCTGGAGAAGGGAAAGGCAATCCACTCCAGTAATCTTACCTGGAAGATTTCATGGGCAGAGGAGCCTGGCAGGCTACAGTTCCTGGGACTGCAAAGAGTTGGACAGGATTGAGCGACTACACACATCCTCCATGAGGGCTGTCCTGGGCACTGAGCAGCATCCCTGGCCCCCACCCAATGGATGCCAGGAGCACACGCTGCTCCTTTCAGTCCGGACAACCAATACAACGAGACTTTGCCAATATCCTCTGGAGGGCAGGGTCTCTCCCAGTGGGGGATCTCTTATCTAGGTAGTGTAAGAGTAAGCAAGGAGATGGGCCTGGGGTGCTAACTGGGTAAGTCCTGGAAGGTTTTGTCAGGCTGGAAGGCTTTGGCCTCTCCTGTCATTTACAGATCTTTCTTGGGATGGGAGGAGTGGATGCCTGCATGGCTGGAGCCTGGGGAGGTTTGGGTCACATGCTGCCCACAGGCAGACTCATCCAAAGGCCATTTGTGCAAGGTGAAGGAAAGATCTACCCTAGAGTCTGATAAAACTTTTAATATTTAGACGTTTGGGCATTTAATTATGTCGATCCGGGCTCACAGGTAACACCGCCCTGGTCCGGCAGCCCGCAGCGGTCTGGTTTGAGTCCACGGGGTTTCTGGTGATAATGATGGGCACCTTGGCCTTGACGCTGGTCAGGGACCAGGGCAGGTGGACAGTGCTGATCAGCTCGTACTGGGTGTTCATGATCTCGCTGTCCTGTGAACCGCTACCGCTCACGGACAGCACGGGCGGGAGGTGGAGAGTGCTGACGATCTTGGTGGTGTTGAAGGCCGTGATGTGGGTGTTGGCCTCCTGCCTGAGCAGCTCACTGCTATCCACCCTGGAGCGGCGCTCCGCGTTGGGCGTGAAGCCCTCGTAGTGCACGTGGGCATAGAGGGCGAAGATGACCGTCTTAATGCACTTGCTGGTCTGGTTGTTGATTTCCGTGGTGAAAATGACCCTCTCCCCCGGCGTGAAGGTATTCTTTTCCATCTGGATCTGCAGGCAGATGGTGCCCTGGCTGCAGCAGTTGTAAGACACCTTCTTCTCAGCCTCCACCAACAGAGGGTTCTAGAGGAAATGGGGGCGGGGAGGGACAACTGTGAGAGATTGAGGCCACAGGTCTGTTTGCTCACTTAACAGTCCACCTGTCTCGAGCCTTTGGGACTCCCCAAAGCCTTTGAACCCTTCTGCGTTGTTGGTAGAAATGTTAACTGGTGCAGCCACTATGGGAAAACAGTATGGAGGTTCCTCAGAGAGCTAAAAATAGAATATGAACTAGCAATCCCACTCCTGGGACTATACCAGGACAAAACTCTAATTCAAAAAGATACATGCTCCTCTGCATTCATAGCAACACTGTTTACAACAGCCAAAACATGTAAACAACCTAAAAGTCCATGGATCGATGAACGGACAAAAGATGTGGAACATATACTCAGTGGAATATTACTCAGCCCCAAAAAGGATGAAATAAAGGCCATTTGCAGCGATAAGCATGCAATTAGAGATTACCATATTAAGTAAAGGAAGTCAGAGAGAGAAAGACAAATACCAAGTTATATCACTTATATGTGGAATCTAAAATACAGGACAAATGAACCTATCTACAAAACAGAAAACAGATGCACAGATACAGAAAACAGACTTGTGGTTGCCAAGGGGGAGAGGGAGGAATGGATTGGGAGTTTGAGGTTGGTAGATAAAAACTATTACATTTAGAGTGGATAAACAACAAGGTCCTAATGTATAGGACAGGTAATATATTCAATATCCTGTGATAAACCGTAATGGAAAAGAATATTTAAAGAAATAATGTATGTACGTGTATGGACTTCCCTGGAGGCTCAGTGGTAAAGAATTCACCTGCCAGTGGAGGAGATGGGGTTTTGATCCCTGGGTCAGGAAGGTCCCCTGGAGAAGGAATGTGAACCCACTCCAGTATTGTTGCCAGGGAAACAGTCCATGTAGCAAAGAGACAGACACGACTTAATGACTAAACAACAGTATGTGTGTATAACTGAGTCACTTTGCTGTACAGCGGAAACTGGCACACAATCGTAAATCAACTATACTATACTTCAATTTAGAAAAATAAATGATCAAAGCCCTTTTCCATTCTGAGTGTCAATTTCCTTGTCTGTAACATAAACCTAAGAAATTCATAAGACCTTGGTTTTATCTCTACATCCATAACTCACTTGCTGTGTGACCTTGAACCAGTACCTTGACTTCTCTGAACCCTAGTTTTCTGAAAGACAGGGAATATCTTATAGTCAATAGCCCAAGACCTAGGGCTTACCCAAGTGGTTCAGACTTAAGGAAAAAATATTATGGGCTCTATATCATGAAAACTGTAGAACTGAAATTATGTAACATGTTTAAATAAAAACTTCAAAATGCTGTCTTTATATCAACTGGTTAGCTGCTGGATTGCCAATAAATTCATATAGACATTATATTAAATGTGTGGCTTGGGTAACACTTTACTCTTTCTTAGGGCTTCCCTGGTGGCTCGGATGGTAAAGAATCCACCTACAGGAGACCCAGGTTCAGTCCTTGGGTGGGGAAGATCCCGTGGAGGAGGAAACAGCCACTCACTCCAGTACTCTTGCCTGGAGAATTCTAGGGACAGAGGAGCCTGGTGGGCTACAGTTCATGGGGTTGGAAAGAGTGGAACATGACTGAGTGGACGAACACTTTGGGTAACACTTTACTTTTTATTAGTGGATACTACTTAGAAAGATTTGACGGAATTCCCTGGCAGTCCAATGGCCAGGACTCAGGACTTTTACTGCCAGGGCCCAGGTTCCATCCCTGGTCAGGGAACTAAGATCTTGCAAGCCTTGCAGTGTGACAAAAATTTTTTTAGTTAAAAATAAATAAAATTAAAAAGATTTGATGTGGTGAGGATTATGCTTACAGTGAGTTACTCTCTGGTGTTGCTGCTTCCTGTGTCTTCTTCTGGATGAACTCGATGCTTTTATAAATATGTGCATGTGCGTGTGTGTTTGTGTGTCTGTGTGGCATTTGTTATTCTCATGCAGATGTTTGCATTGTTTAGAAATACATTTATTTGTGGTTGAATTGTACCATGTTGTTTTACATATTTGAATGCTTTGTATAAATCAATCCTCATATGTTTTCCAGCAACTTGCCCTCCTGGCTTAACATTCTGTGTTTTGAAAGGTGTTCACGTTGGTGGCTATCATTCTGATTCATTCATTTTCACAACGGTGATGGAGTGTGCTGCAAAATAGCTTGTTCACCCATCCCCCCTCCATGATGGACATTTATGTTGTTGTTATGTCTTTGATATCATAAAAGAGCTAGAAGGAGCATGGTGGAGACCCTTCTTGGGCTCACATACTAGAAAGAGGTGCTCCGTGCTATGCTTAGTTGCTCACTGTGGTCAACTCTTGGCAGCCCCATGGACTGCAGCCCACCAGGCTCCTCTGTCCATGGGATTCTCCAGGCAGGAATACTGGAGTGGGTTGCCATGCCCTCCTCTAGGGGATCTTCCAAAACCAGGGATCGAACTCAGATCTTTCACATTGCAAGTGAATTATTTACCATCTGAGCCACCAGGGAAGCCCCAAAATACCTGAGAAGATAGCCTATCTCTTTCTCCAGGGTCTCTCCCTGACCCAGGAGTTGAGATGATATACAGATGACCAATAGGCACAGGAAAAAATGCTCAATGTTGCTGATCATCAGAGAAATGCAAATCACAGTCACAGTCAGATACCACTTCACACCTGTCAGAATGGCCATCATCAAAAAGTCTACAAATAACAAACACTGATGGGGATGTGGAGAAAAGGAACCCTTGTACATTCTTGGTGGGAATGTAAATTGGTGCAGCCACTATAGAGAACAGTATGGAGGTTCCTCAAAAAACTAACAATAGCGCTACCAGCTGATCCAGTCATTCCACTCCTGGGTATATATCCAGAGAAAACAAAAACTTCCCTGGGGTGCAACGGTTGAGATTTTATACTTTCACTGCAGGGGATGTGGGTTCGATCCCTGGCCAGGGAACTAGGGTCTCACACAGCGCATGGTGCTGCTGAAAAAAATGTTGATTAGACCTTCTGAACTGATTTTTTTATTTCTCATCTACTTATGCTATGCTATCGTTTTGTTTTATATAAAACAAAAATGTTGTAAGCCATCAGATAATTTTTTTCTGGTACATTCTATCCTATTTTACTTATTTAATACTATTATTTTCAGTCCTACACATTGATTTCATAAAAACAAAGTTTGTTGCAACCCAGCAAATTTTTTATTTTCTTACCTCCTCTGTTCTTTCATTTTAAGAACTAAATGGCAGCCCAACAAATGGATTTTTTCTGATATTTTCTATTCTACTCATTTATTGTACTGTTTCCTAGTGTATTGTTTTCTTTTTTTAATGTTTTTTTTTTAAATTAGAGGACAACTGCTTTACAATGTCGTGATGGTTTTTGTCATACATAACGTGAATCAGCATTAGCTGTGCATATGTCCACCTCCTCTTGAATTCTGCTCCCACCTCCCTCCCCCTCTCTCCCCTCTGGGTTGTCACAGAGCCCTGACTTTGGGTTCCCTGCCTCATACATTAAACCTCACAATGGCTATCTATTTTCCATATGGTAATGTATTTTGGAAGAGGGTGTTTGCTATGACCAGTGCGTTCTCTTGGCAAAATCTATTAGCTTTTGCCCTGCTCAAGAGTTGGACACGACTGAGTGACTGAACTGAACTGAATGTATTTTGTGGGTTGCAAACATTGTTGTTTTAATATAAAATAGGAAAATAGCATCCTCTAGTATCGTTTTCGGAAAATAACATTTGCAACCTACAAAGTTGATATTTTTTAAAAAACATATTTTTTTATTTTCTGCTTGCCTGCTCTTTCATTTTGTAGAAATACGTCCTGCAACTTGCTAAATGGATTTCATACCCCACTAAAGGATCATAACCGAAGGACCGTGTTCTAGATCCAATACCCTTTATCTCAGAGACCTCAGGCTGACCCCTGACCCCTTCAGCCTCACCTCCTGCCCTCTGCCTCTGGCCCCTGCCTATCTTCAGACTTCCCATGCTTTCTCTCCTCTTGGAAGGCTAATTGCAGGCCATTTCATTCTAAGCTCCTCCAGTCTTATTCGAAAATTCGTTGCATACGTTAGGACCCTACAGGCGTGAAAGGACTGGCTGCCCTAACTCAAGACCAAGCCAGCAGTTCTGTCCTGGTCCTAAAGGAGGTGCCAAGAGACATCAGTGGTGGCCAAGGGGAGATTCCCATGCCAGGCCAGGTGGGGTGGCCCAAGAGCCCAGAATTCCAAGAATATTAGGTTACAAACTCAACATTGATCTTCCATACCTGGGAGTTTTTTCCGATTTCCCTCTTTCTTTGGCATATGTGAAACTTTCAGGGGGTTCATTCATTCAGGCAGTATCATTTTATCAACTTGGTGCCAAGTTCAAGGAAAACCCACAGCAGTGAAGACCAATCCATCCCTGCTCTTATTGGAAAGATGGATATAAACATGGCACACTTTTTTTTTAATGGTACATTTTTAAAGTTTTTTTTTTTTAATGTGGACCATTTTTAGAGGTTTATTGAATTTGTTACAGTACTGCTTCTGTTTAATGTTTGGTTTTTTTTTCCCCCCTCCTCTGGCTGCAAGACATGTGGGATCTTAGCTTCCTGACCAGGGATGGAACCTGCACCCCTTGCTTTGGAAGAAAGTCTCAACCACCAGACTGCCAGGGAAGTCCTTTAATGGTAGGTTTCTGATTAAGATAAGTTATGAGGCTCTGGCAAGGGGCTAAGGTAAAGGGAGACTCCCTCAGACTTGATGGTTAGGAGAGAGATGTCTTGGGGACAAGTGCTGTCCCAACGGGACATGTCTTTCAAAATTCTAAAGGTACACAGAGAGGGTGCAGAAAAATGGAAACCCTTGTACATGGCTGGTGGGAATGTGAAACAGAGCAGCCACTGTGGAAAACAGTCTGATTGCTCCTCAAAAGGTAAGATGTAGAATTACCATATGTCCCAGCAATTCCACTCCTAGATGGCTACCTGAGAGAAAGGAAAATACATCCACGTAAAAACATGGACACCTATGTTAGCAGTAGCACAGTCCCTGATAGCCAAGATGTGGAAACAACCCGATTTTCATCAAGTGATGAAGATACATGTAGAAGGTGGTCCATCCATGCCATAGAAAGACGATTCACCCTTAAAAAGGAAGAAAGCTCCGACACACACTACAATATGGATGAACTCTAAAAAAGAAATTTTTTCAGCTGTACCCCATGGCAGTTGGGAGTTTAGTTCCCTGACCAATGATTGAACCCATACCCCCTGCATTGGAAGGTGGAATCATAACCACTAGACCCCCAGGGAAGTCCCTGGATGAACCCTGAAAACACTATGTTCAAATAAGCCAGGCACAAAAAGGCCACATAGTGTCTGATTCCATTTTAAAACAGGAAGTGTCCAGAACAGACAAATCCCTGAAGACAGAGAGAGAAGAGAGAGAGAATGTAGCGGTGGCCGAGGGATGGGAAAGGGAGGTTTGAGGGGAACAGGGAAGGGATGCAAGACTTCCTTGATTGCTGTTCAGTCCCTCAGTCGTGTCTGACTCTTGGCAACGCCATAGACTGCTGCACACCAGGCTTCCCTATGCTTCACTATCTTCCAGATCTTGCTCAAACTCACGTCCACTGAGTCGGTGATGCCATACAACCATCTCATCCTCTATCGACCCCTTCTCCTCCTGCCTTCAGTCTTTCCCAGCATCAGGGTGTTTTCCAAAGAGTCAGCTCTTCGCATCAGGTGAGCCGAGTATTGGAGCTTCAGCTTCAACATCAGTCCTTCCAATGAATATTCAGGGTTGGTTTCCTTTAGGATTGACTGGTTTGATCTCCTTGCTGTCCAGGAGACTCTCGAGTCTTCTCCAGCATCACAGTTTGAAAGCATCAGTTTCAGCGGTCAGCCTTCTTTTTTATGGTGGAGGAGGGGAGACATTAAAGTGTTCTAACACTGGCAGTGGTGGTGGCTGTACAGTTCTGTGAATGCGTGAAAAGCCATGGATTTGGACACTTTAAAGGGAAGGATAATAAGGTATGTGTATTGTATCTCAATCAAGATGTTAAAAAAAAAAGTGGAAGGAGAAAAACTTTGCTTCTCTACACACCGACCCTCTCCCCCCAGCCCCCCTACCCCACCCCCGCCCTCTGCTCCCCTCCCAGGAGGCAGCCAGCAGCCGTCTGTTGCCAGTTTCTCTGGTCTCTGGAAAGAGACAGTTTGTTACACCTGCAAGGAAGTTCTGTGCATTTCTTATTTTTACCACCAACGGTGCAGGTTAGACACGCTGTTCTGAACTTTGCTTTATGCGTCCAACTCAGTGACGAGGAGGTGCTGATACCGAGAGTGTGCTGATACCAAGAGCTGCCTCATTCTTTCCTCTCTGGCTGTGTCTTGCTCTCTCTCTCTCTCTTTGCTCTATCTATAGAGTTGATCTTTGACTGTGAACTGTTACTTTAATTCCCTCTGCAACAAACATTTAAGTGGTTACCAGTTTCTGGCCTCCCAGGCAATGCATGGAAAGGTCCTATCACACAAATGAAATGACAGTGGTAGGAGAATTTTCTAGAAGGGAAATAAAATGGCTGGGGCAAAGTGCGTGTTCCTTTCGTTTGGATAGATATGGCTAAATTGCTTTCTGTGGAGGTTGTGGCAGTTCGTCCGGCCATCATCGAAGCAGGTGACTAAAGATGTAGTTTCCGAGCAAAGATCTAAAGGAGGAAGGGGAGGGACTGGAAGATCCTGTCTCAGGGTTTGGGGCAGCGGGCACACAACATGCAAAGGACCTGGGGCAGGATGGTGTTGGAGGAACAGCGAGGAGGCCCGCGTGGCTGCAGCAGAGTGAGGGGGAGAGAGAGAGGAGAGGGAAGGCAGGGAGGGGATGGGGCAGGTCGTGCCGGGCCTTGTGGGCCAGGGGGAGGTCATGGGCTTTTACTCTAAGGGAGGTGGGAGCCCTGGAAGACAGAGGAGGGTCATCACTTGATTCCTTCCAGCTGGTGTGAGAAGGACGACTGTGTGGGTCAGGTCTCTGCCCCTGCTTGGACCAGAGCAGTAGTAGCTTCTGCCCTGGTCCACCAGCTCCTGCCCTCACCCTGCCCTCTCCAACCGAATTAAAACAGTAAGAAATGCAAAAAAGCAAAACTGCTCTCTGGGGAGGCCTTACAAACAGCGTGAATAGAAGAGAAGAGAA
>SJYC01006402.1:0-16516 GCA_006408675.1 Madoqua kirkii
ACCCCTGGCTGCCTCCCCGCCCTGGACTATTATCTCAAAGGCAGCATACCGGGCTCTTCATCTCTTCTGTCCACAGACCCTCTCCCACCCACATCCCGCTGGCTGCTCCTGCTCCCACCTCTCCCACTGGGCCCTGCCACAAGGTTGGAATTAAGACTGAGTAGGATCATCGAATGCAGTGGCAACCCACTCCAGTGCTCTTGCCTGGAAAATCCCTTGGGTGGGGGAGCCTCTTAGGCTGCAGTCCATGGGGTCGTGGAGAGTCAGACACAAATGAGGGACTTCACTTTCACTTTTCACTTTCATACATTGGAGAAGGAAATGGCAACCCACTCCAGTGTTCTTGCCTGGAGAATCCCAGGGATGGGGGAGCCTGGTGGGCTGCTGTCTATGGAGTCGCACAGAGTTGGACATGACTGAAGCAACTTAGCAGCAGCAGCAGCAGTATCATGGAAAAAGCAAGAGAGTTGCAGAAAAACATCTATTTCTGCTTTATTGACTATGCCAAAGCCTTTGACTTTGTGGATCACAATAAACTGTGGAAAATTCTGAAAGAGATGGGAATACCAGACCACCTGATCTTCCTCTTGAGAAACTTATATGCACATCAGGAAGCAACAGTTAGAAGTGGACATGGAACAACAGACTGGTTCCAAATAGGAAAAGGAGTACGTCAAGGCTGTATATTGTCACCCTGCTTATTTAACTTATATGCAGAGTACATCATGAGAAATGCTGAACTGGAAGAAACACAAGTGGGCATCAACATTGCTGGGAGAAATATCAATAAACTCAGATATGCAGATGACACCACCCTTATGGCAGAAAGTAAAGAGGAACTAAAAAGCCTCTTGATGAAAGTGAAAGAGGAGAGCAAAAAAGTTGGCTTAAAACTTTGACTGTGTGGATCACAATAAACTGTGGACAATTCTTCAAGAGATGGGAATACCAGACCACCTAACCTGCCTTTTGAGAAATCTGTATGCAGGTCAGGAATCAATAGTTAGAACTGGACATGGAACAACAGACTGGTTCCAAATAGGAAAAAGAGTATGTCAAGGCTGTATATTGTCACCCTGCTTACTTAACTTCTATGCAGAGTACATCATGAGAAATGCTGGGCTGGAAGAAGCACAAGCTGGAATCAAGATTGCCAGGAGAACTATCAATCACCTCAGATATGCAGATGACACCACCCTTATGGCAGAAAGTAAAGAGGAACTAAAAAGCCTCTTGATGAAAGTGAAAGAGGAGAGTAAAAAAGTTGGCTTAAAGCTCAACATTCAGAAAACGAAGATCATGGCATCCAGTCCCATCACTTCATGAGAAATAGATGGGAAAACAGTGGAAACAGTGTCAGACTTTATTTTGAGGGGCTCCAAAATCACTACAGATGGTGATTGCAGCCATGCAATTAAAAGATGCTTACTCCTTGGAAGGAAAGTTATGACCAACCTAGATAGCATATTCAAAAGCAGAGACATTACTTTGCCGACTAAGGTCCATCTAGTCAAGGCTATGGTTTTTCCAGTGGTCATGTATGGATGTGAGAGTTGGACTGTGAACACTCTCAAAATATATGTGCAATAACTCCCTTTGTTGCTGTAGTAACGATTTGAGCTCTTCCCACATACTCGGAGTCCTCTATGTGTACTCATCGTGCTGGGTGCTTCATGCCCCTCATGATCGAGGAAAGTTGTGTTTTCATTATGCCCATCACACAGATCAGGATAATCGAGGTTTTAGGAGGTGCTGTTAATTGCCCAAGGCCATTGGCTAATGAAGCATCTGGCAGCAGAGACTTCAATCCAGTTCTGGCCCCACATCAGCATTTTGCTCCAATTTCTGTTTTGTGCACCCTGCACTCTAGATTAGCTCTCAAGGGAGGGCCAGAGTCTGCTCAAGGTCACCCAGAAAGCAAGTGGCCAAACTGGCCTTGAGCTCAGATCTGCTCACCTCTGATCCACCCCTCTAAGCATCTCCCTGCCCTGGAATCCTCCTCCTCTGAGGTCGGCCAGGCTAGAGATGATTCCCTACTACATAGATAAGACTACGCCTGGGACTTCTCTGAGGGGCCAGTGGTTAAGAATCTGTGCTTCCAATGCAGGGGCTGGGGTTCAATCCCTGGCTGGGGAACTAAGATCCCACTAAGATGCCTCAAGGTCAGAAAAAAACAAAACATAAAACAGAAACAATATTATAACAAATTCAATAAAGAATTTTTAAATGGTTTACATTAAAAAAAGTCTGAAAAATAAAAGGACTGATGGGGCATAAATATTTTGAGGCTTCCCTGGCCACCAGTGCCGAGCACCATTCCAGGCCCTGAAGCTGCAGGAAGTCCACTGACTGCTCCTCCTGAGACCTAGGGGACAGGCACCCTTCTCTGTGTCCAAGTGACAGATGAGGAAATAGCACAGAGAGGCCGCATCACTTGCAGAGGGTTACACAGCAGGTAGGTGGGGACGCTGAGATTTTAACTTGGACCTTGAGAACTAAAATGCTGGCACTCTCAGCCACCATGCTCTGATGACAAAGGAGCCCCCAGGGAGGTGAAGTGACTTTGGCCAACGGAACTCCACCCTCCTTCACTTCCGCCTCTGCACCTGGCCTCCAAAAGCTATACAGAAACCAAACCTCTTCTGCTCAGGTGACCGACACTACCAGACCCTTCCTTCCCTGTTTGGAGGGGACCCCTTGCTGTGCTTCTTGGTGGGGAGAGGGTACCATCTCCATTATCCGTTCCCAGAGAGTCACTGAGCATCTGGGACACTCAGTCAGGTGATCAGAGCTGGGCATCTGGTCACTCTTGACCCACCTACCCTGGGGTCAAGATATCCGGGGGCCAGGTCCTTCTTCGTGAGGGTCACTGTGGGGTGTTGAACAGCTTCCCTGGCCCCCACCCCCGGATGGCACTCATCCCGCTCCCCAGTTGCGATAACCACACACGTCATCAGACATCATTGCTCAGTGTCCCCTGCAGCGACAGAATCACCTCGGTTGAGAGCCACTGGCTTAGTCCCTGCCCTAGTTTCTGATTCCCCATTTTGCAAAACTCCTGAGCTGGAGGAGCGGCCAACACCTTCCCTTCTTTTTCCAGGTTGGGGCCTTCCCTGTCTCCTGGCCGCTCTGCCCCATCCCCTACCTCTGGGGAACTTTAAGGCCAAGCCCTACCCTTGCTCCCGCTTGCTCCCCACTACCTGCAATGATTTTTCTGCGTGGAAAATCGAGGAAGTGCCTTGAACCATCAAGTATAGTTTCTTCTTGGCTAGAATGTGCTCCCGACCCATGCAGGATGCCTGCACGAAGTAAAAGATGTTGCCGATTTTGCTGGTGAAGGTGGAAGGGAGCCTGGGAGGTAAGTTGAAATGGAAGTCAAAGGTGTGGCTGCCTGCACTTAACCAGTTATCTGAAAGCAAAACACACCAATGCCATCAGAAGGTTCTAGAATCTTTCCTCCCCCCTTCTCTTTCTTTATTGTTTTGGCAGTTAGCTTTTTCTGGATCTGGCCTCTCTGTCCCTGAGCTAGCTCTTGAGTTTTAGGGATCGAAAAAGCCAAGGCTCATAAATATTTGACCTCAGTTGGGCTGGAGATGGAAGCTCTTGGGGGGGGGATGGTGGTCACCCCAAACTACCCACCAGGACTTGCTCACCCCTGCTCTGGGCCTGGGAAACTGGAGGTCTGGCCTGCAGGTTCGATCACACATTTATTCAACAAACACATCTTGGGTCCCAAGGCAGGCAAATCTCCCTGCCCTGGCAGAGGCTGTCCTTCACTGCATAGCATACAGAAGATTGACCGACTGAGTGATGATGGTGGACCAGGGAGGGACTCATACCGCCCTCTCATCTCTGTGACCTGTTTTATTTTTTCTTACATTTCCCCCAAACCCTCTTATGAGTGTGTCTTCCCAGTCTGACGGCAACCCCAGGGATGCCAGGGACCTTTTCTGTTTTCTTTGCTGCTGCATCTCTGGTACCTGGCATGGTTGTTGTGCACAGTAGGTGTTTAATACATATCTGTTTGTGGTGTAAATGAATTGAGGCTGATGCTCCTGAGGGGAAACGATGCTTCTCTTGGAAATGGAGAAGGGTGGTACCTGATGCTGTGGGGGTTGAGGAGCTGAAGAATTGTTTTGGCTGAAAGAACTACACCTATTCAGCACTTACTATATAACCCCTGCTATTCTGAGACTGAGACATGCCATTAAATCATCAAGTCCTCAAGACAATCTCAGGAGGCAGGACTTCTTTCTGTTCCCATTTTCCAGGTGGGTAACTGAGACAGAGAGAGGCGGCCTTATTGTTGAGTATTAAGGTCCAGCAGTATCTGGATGGGTTTCCCTGGTGGCTCAGATGGTAAAGAATCTGCCTGTAATTCAGAAGACCCGGGTTTGATCCCTGGGTCAGGAAGATCCCCTGGAGAACGGAATGGCTACCGACTCCAGTATTCTTGCCTTGGAAATCCCATGGACAAAGCAGCCTAGTGGGCTAAAGTCCATGGGATCACAAAGAGCTGGACAAGACTGAGCAACTAATGTGCAAACAATATCTGGGTATCAGCAAGTCCGGGACCCCCTTCCATCACTAGATCTGAGCTCCATAGTCTTTTGGTGACCTTCCCCAGCTACCCTATCTAAAATCTTTTTAAAAAATCTGAAATGAAACTTTGTTCAACCAAGCACTGGTCAAGCATTCTGATTGACTGTGGGCTACTGGGAAACACTTATTTTGGAAAGGACCTATAGTTCCCTGGCAGCCCAGGCTCCCCGAAGTCTGTCCAGACTTCAGATCTGAATCTAGCAGAGCTAGGGGCTTGTCAGTGCTTCCCTCGAGGATCTCTCCTAATCCTCTCCCTTTTCTCTCTTTCCCTGTGATCACAGGAGCCAGGCCTCTGCCCATTTCTCATATCTCTGGGGGTTTGTTGATTGACTGACAGATGTGTTTATCTTCTAGACCCCGGTTTCCTATTCTGGAAATGGTGGCAGTCATACCGGTCCTTACCCTGCACTGGGAATGTCTTTGTCTTGTGCACGTAGTCAGCCTTGTTATTGCAAATAACTTCTCGGCTATAATCGCGGGATGCCCCAGTGTCTTCATTCCACTCCACGTAACCTCTTCCCACGAGCTCCACCTTCACGATGGGGTCCACCAAGGTGCTGTTCAGAGTTAGGCCACCTGTCCTTCAATGGTGCAGCCGGCCAGGTAGACTGCATCCTTGGGCAGCACTAATTCGATCGACTTCACCACAGACATGAGGGGTTGGGGTGACAGAGAAACATCCTTCCCTCTCCCCCATGTCACAGAGATCCTCGGCCGCAGTGAGGTCATCTGTCTGTGACATCAGCCAGCCAGGGTTCCGGGAAGGGGTTCCCAGTGGCCAGGATTGGTGGGGGCAAGGTTGTTGGGGGCGGGCGGCAGTTTGAGAATCCCAAAGGCCTCACTGGTTGATGAAATGGTAGCCTGACCTCTTTTTTCTAGGAAATAACAAACAAGAAAACCACAAGATAGCAATATTCCTGGCAGACAGGGAGCACCTGTCATCTTGCCAGGTGTCTGGGGCCTGGGTGGGAAGAATTCTCCCAGGCTCTCTGGTGAGACATGCATCATAAGCTTCATTTACAGATGGAGAGGGGATGAGCCCTGGGGTATCTTCTGCCCCATTGGATGGCCCCCAGATGTGGCACGTGCACCCTCCTCAGGGTTCACACATGGATGCTGGGTCCTATGCAGATCCACTGCTTGTGGGATCTTAGTTCCCTGACCAGGGATTGAACCTGTGACCTCAGCAGGGACAGTGTGGAGTCTTAACCACTGGACTGCCAGGAAAGTCCCAATCATTTTCTCTTTAATAGCTCTCTATTTCTATTAATGTGTATTAGAAGGAAAATGATAGCGATATCTAGAACATGGGATTTGCTGTGTCTTGGAGATGGTATCCACGTGATCATGGATACTATCACAAAGCACCAGCTCTCTACACAACTGGTGGCTGTCCTTCCTCATGCTTCTCCACTGCCAAGAAGTCCCTATAGAGTGGGACTTGGTTTCCTGGACCCAGGGCCTGGTGCAGACAAGGGAGGGCAATTAAAGTCTGTTCAATGACTTAATGATTGTCAAGTGCATATCATTTTGCAAAAGGGAAACTGAAGCCATTTACACCCTCATGGTGCCTGATCTGCACATGGGCCGGTGCTAAGCAGGAGGGATAGACAGAAACACAGAAGCTTTAGGAAGTGTCTGTTTTCCAGGCTCTGGCAGGCCTCATGACTATGTCATTTCTTGCTGTATTTGATGTGATGTCTTTTGCAGACATCAACATTTTGCTTTTCCAACTGATTGGTAAGCTTCTTTTAAAGATGCTTGGCATAGTTTCTTGTTCATGGTTGTTAATTAACTCAAGCAACCCCTCTGACTTTCTTGAAATGAGTAGAGAGATTGGGTGGGGCCCCTCATCACCACTGCTCAAGGTCTTTTCTGCAGGGAAAATCAGACACCTCTCTCTGTGTTGCTTAACTTCAGATACCCAAGGAGGCTGGGTATCTGCACCAAATGTACACAAGGAATATAGGGTCTATTTCTTTTTCAGCCATGCTGAATTTTGACAACAGCAGGTGCAAAGAGAGGCTATGCTCTTGCCAGGAATGGGCTGGGTTCCTGTCAGAGATGTTGTCAGTATGGAAGACCTCATCTGCCACACAAGGTTGGGGAGGCCTGGCTACCTGCTCACATCTACAACATGGTTGCCACATAACTGATGGCTTAGTTTCGGTAAATGCATTCAGCTGTGTTGGTTAAGTCCTGAAGGTGATGGAAAATTAATAGGAGCATCTCGACTTTGTGATTGGAGTGTATTCCTATGGCTGCTGTAACAAATGTCCACAAATTCTATGCTTTCAAACAAGACAGCTGAGTTCTCTTATAGTCTGGAGGTCCGAAGCGTGAAATGGAGCTAAAGTCAAGATGTTGGCAGGATTACGTTCTAGAATTCTAGGAAAGAATTTGTCCCTTGTCTTTTCCAGTTTCTAGGTTTCCCATATCCTTCGCCTTTTGCTTTCATCATTCCATCCTGTTTCCATTCTCACTTCTTTGACTTGATCCTCTCGCCACTCTTTTTCATTTACTAGGACCCTCACAATGACTTCCCTGGTGGCTCAGCTGGTAAAGCGTCTGCCTACAATGCGGGAGACCTGGGTTCAATCCCTGGGTTGGGAAGATCTCCTGGAGAAAGAAACGGCAACCCATCCAGTATTCTTGCCTTGAAAATCCCATGGGTGGAGGAGCTTGGTAGGCTACAGACCACGGGGTCACAAAGAGTCAGACACGACTGAGTGACTTCACGTTCGTTCTCATGATACACTGGGCCAGCCCAGATAATGTAGGATAATCTTCCCATCTGACAATCTTTAGTTTAATCCCATCTGCCAAGTCCCTTTTGCCATGGAAGGTATGATATTCACAGACCCCAGGGATTAAGATGTGGACATCTTTGGGGGCCATTCATTTGTCTACCGCTGGGAGAAATAAAAGCAGAAATACCAGAGCCAAGATAGAAGGAACTCTATGTGTGGCCAGAGAAACCTTGTGAAAACACACATTGGAGCTCATCGGTTTTCAGCTCACAGCCCTCCCACTCTATCCACTGCTCTCCAGAGAAAGACCAAAGTCCTCCTGGTGGCCTGTGAGGTCTTACATGACACCCCTCTGACCTCATCCGCTCCTGCCCGCCCTCCCTTTCAGTGCATCTGCCCGACGCTCTGTCCATCTCTAAGCCTTTTCCGGCCTCTGCATTTGCTCTTTCCGCCTCGATCCGTCTGTCCTCGGTTTCTCATCTCAGATCTCAGCTCAAATGTCATGTGCCCAGAGAGGCCCACCTCTCCACCGCAACCAGAGTGCCTCCTCTCCCCGCCCTCCCACATGGCTGCTGGTCACTCTCCAGCTCTTGTCCTGTCTTCATGGCACATGTGGTATCTGAAATGATTTGCTTTATTGATTCATTTCTTGCTGGTCTCTCCAGATAAGAATTTAACCTCTCGGAGACCACCAACAGAGTGGGCCTTGCTCACTTTTGGGCCCCCAGCTCTGAACACCTTGTTCAGACATTTTGTAGGTGCCCAGAATGGGTCACTGTGTGCCGGGCAGGACTGGTCAGAGCAGAGCAGGCAGGGCGAAGGGGGGAGGGCAGCCCTGCCCGCCTGGACAGCCAGGAGAAGGCGGGAAAAGGAGGCGGGAAAAACCAGCAAACAAGCCCTGCGGGTGGGTAGGGTGGGGAGCGCTGGAGGGCCCTGGCGCAAGGAAACGGAGCTGGGGCGACCAGGCCCGTCATCGGGGTGCAGGAGGTCTCCTGGGGGATACCCCCAAATTCTCCTGCATAATTTACACAGATTCCGGTCTTCCTGCCCAACTGGTCAGTGCATGCCTGGTAAGAGGGGCTGAAGGAACAGACATAGGAGGTCAGGGGTGTCTACCCTGGGGTGATCCTTAGGGTTCATGGAGAGCACCCATGATGAGGGGGCCCAGGTCCCGCCACTGGCCCCGTTGCACGCTGGGCGAGACCAACAGAGCGCGCAGGGCTGGGCGGGGCCGTGGCCCGCTGGGCAGAGTTGGGGGGGGTGGACAGAGGCGGGGGCGCCCCCCACCTCCTTTCTCGCTTCCCGCCACTGAGGCGGCCAATCACCAGGCAGGCGCCCGCCCCCGGCGCGGCCTCCTGTGGCCCCGCAACTCCCAAACGCCAAGTTTTCGCGGGAAAGAAATCAGAGCAGCTGGCAGCGCAGCGGGCAGTGGTGGCCGTCCGGGCGCTCGGGATCGGACGCACGTCTGTGCAGGGTCCTGGCCACACACGCGGCTCCTCTGCCATCCTCAGAAGGGCCAGCGCGCAAGCAGGCGAGTGGATCGTGAGCGGTCAGGCCGTTTGGGGTGCCAGCCCGGGCCAGGGCGCGGACGGGGGGAAGCGGGCCGGACTAGGCGCACCCGGCGCCTTGACTTTGCAAAACTTTCCGGGACGCTCTGCCAGCACGGGAGTACATTTCCCCCGCGCCAGGGCTACCCTACACGCGGTCTCCGGCTCTGCCCACCACCCTGCCGGCCCTTAGAAGTCGCCCCGGAAGCCCAGGCTCTGGCAGGGGCGAGTGGAACATCCCAGGCGCCGCGCGGGGGTCGCGCCGGCTCGGTGGGGGAGGGCCCGGCGAGCCGCGGGGGAGGATGTCAGGCTCCGCGCCTGCGCGCGGGGCGCCCCGCGATTCAATTGTCGCGCCGGAGCCCGATTTCGCGCGCCCTTAGTTCCCCGGGCGCGTCTGGGCCAATGAGGAGCGAACAGGGCGGGGCGGCCGACCGCGGTGGAGCCAATCAGTGAGGCGGCTCAAGTGAAGGGGGCGGGACCTGGCGCGCGGGCCCTTTGGCCGTCCCGGCGGTGGGGGTGGGCGTGGGCTCGCTGGCGTGGCCCGCGCGGGCGAGCGAGAGAACAAGAGGGGCTACGGGGCCGTGCGTCGGGGTCCAGGAAACGAGGCTGGAGCTCCGGGCGGCCGTGGGGCAGAAGTGAGTAGCGCTGCCCGCGCGGGGGTGGCCGGGACGGGGCGGCCGGTTGCCATGGCCACAGCGGGGCCGGCCGGGTAGCGCAAGCGCGCGCCCGCGGGGGTGGGGTGCGGTGGGGGTCCGCGGGCACCCAGAGTCCCGGGCTGCCGGGTCTCGAGTGGGTTCCTTCCCCTTCGGTCCCACTTAGTTGAGTTCCCTGGGACTTCGTAAGTTCCAACCCGAGTGGGACTTCTTGGTTTCCCTCTCGCGTCAGTGTTCGTCCAAGGAATGAATGAATGAATGAATGAACAAGCTCGGCCCGTTTGACTGTGTGCCCCTTTTCCTTTAAATCCTGGTGGGTTTTTTTTTCTCCCCCTGTGAAAGGCAGGATTCGTTGACTGAGTAGTCCAAGGTGTCTTTTACTCTCCTCTAATTTCCCATCCCTCCTTAATCCTCCACCAGTGCTACTCATTAATGCATTATCTCTTAATTCAGGGCCTGGGGCCTGGGCCAGCTGTGGCAGGCTATAGGGAATAAGGGGCTGGGAGGGCATTCCAAGACTTACCTGGTGTCCACAGTCTGGACAATAGCAAGGATGACCCGAATATGGCATGGCTATGGTGGTATTGACGGCAGAACTGACCAGGGGTCTCGCTCCCTTATCCTCGCAGCACCAGCAGGCACCATGTGGATCCAGGTTCGCACCATGGATGGGAAGGTGACCCACACTGTGGACTCCTTGTCCAGGCTGACCAAGGTGGAGGAGCTGAGAAAGAAGATCCAGGAGCTATTCCACGTGGAGCCAAGCCTGCAGAGGCTTTTCTACCGGGGCAAGCAGGTAAACTCGCTCTGCAGGCTGCCCGCCTGCCTGCCCAGCACCTTTGTTCTTGCCTCATCCAGGCAGGGCACACACATTCTCCACACCACACCCCACCCCCACCCCCCCCAACCTCGTCCGGTCTGCTTCTCCACAGAAACCTCCAGTGCCTGAGCAAGGAACAAAGGCTCGACTCCGGACTGACACGCCAGGCGGGCAGCCGGGCACTCGAATCTGTTACGTTTGGAGGTCTTTTAAGCTCCCAGCTCTCCGCTTTGTGGATGCTCCCCTCAAAATAATTTCTAGAAAAAAGAGGTTGGAGGTGGCCGTTGGAGGGCTGATGAATTTCAGGGAAGAGCCTAGAATCAGTACTCAGACACCAGGACGGAAGAGACCAGATTTTTCTTTGAAACACACACCAGAGGTCTACGGTCGATTAGCACCTTACTATTTTCCGACCCCTATGGGGTTTTCCAGAAATTGGGATCAGCTTATTCAGAGTCAGAGTCGGTGCTTGTTAATTAGGAATTTCCGCCACTCCTGGGCCTCCTCTCTGGCGGAGGCGGTGGGGCTGCCCCTGAACGGCGGTTTGTGCTTTGCGCAGGATCAGCTGGCCCTGTTTCCTTTCTTCGAGATTCCCCACCACAGCCCCTGTAGCCCTTGAAAATGCCCCCCACACCTTGGCTTTATCAGCTGCCCACTTTGGAGATGCTTTCTCCAGTGACACCCTTGGGAGTTTTCATTCTTGTTGGTGTCTTCAGAGGGGACCGTAGGCCAGGCTATGTTGGGGTGTCGCTGGGGGAGAAGATGGTCCCATGGAAAGTGTCTTTCCTGTCTGCTGGGGCCACCCTGGAAGGCGAGTGGCTTGGAGGGACCTCTGCGACCTCGTATCGAGACTGCCCAGGATTAAAAGTGTTCCTTTGGGCGCTGACTTTGTTGTTGTCATGTCTTAAACTGGGTGCTGCTGCCATCTGGTGTCTAAATTGAAAAATAGATGCTGTCCGCCTGGCCAGGAGGTTTTTTTTAGGGGCTGGGAGGATCCTGTCTGCCTCCTGGAAATGAGACCTGATGATTAATTTCTTGGGCTCAAGGCGCCCTCTGAGACTTCTCGCCTCCTTCCTATGGGAGATATGAGGACTTCAGTGTCTTAACAATCTGAGTTAATGTGCCCCGCCTGGGGAAGGGAAGCTGGGGAACTCACTCACTGTGGTCACGTGCGGTGCAGCTGGAGAAAAGGCAGGGCTGGGAGTGGCGCTCCCCTGGGATGCAGTCTCTGGGGAGCGGAGCCTCTTTGCTGCCACCTCCAACAGAGGCTCATTTTTGAGGACGTCCATACTGATTTCAGTTTGCCCTCCAGTCTTTGTGTTCAGCAAATGGTCCTTCTGCTGAATTTCTGAAGACATCCCATGGGCATGGGCTAAATAGTTCGTGGCATCATGCAAAGGCAGATTGGATCGAATCCTTGCATTGAAGGCAGTGACTATTTCTGAATGCCTGCTGTGGGCTTGGGCGCCATGCACTTTAATTTTTACATTCAAAAACATGCAGAGAAGTCGAAAGAGCCATGAACGCCTAAACACCTACCCGTGGCTTTTATCACTGATATCACGCAGCTGTCTCTGCCTCTATCCATCCACCAGCCCATCTTATTTTGGGAGATGCGTTGCAGAGAAAGTTCCAGTTCACTTCACCAGTAGACCCTCCAGCCAGCCAGTCCTTAACTAGAGTACAGTGTTTGTAGCTCCTGTTTTTTCTGAGGAAGTTTGCATACAGTGAGAAACACATCCTAAGCAGACGGTTTGGCATGTTGACAAATGCATACATTTGTGTAACCAAACCCTTCTCTTCCTGCATGGGCAACATGGCAGCTGATCCATACCAAAGTCCTGGTATTGCCTGTGTGAGTTGTAAAGCCTGATGATAAGCAGCGTGCCTTTAATCCTCAGGTTTGTTTGTTTGCTGTCTTCTCACAGTGCCGCTTTTGAAGATCTCGGAAGGTTCCTTGTTCCTGAGTAGCCTCCTCTAACCGCTGTTCATCCCCTTCCCTGTGCTCAACTGGGCCAGTGCGTAGTCGGTTCTGTCTTCCGGGTGAGGAAGCCAGGCCTCAGAGTGATGCAATTTCCCCAAGGTTGTGCGACCAGGAAGTGGCCCAGCCTCAGGGAGGTGTGGACAGTGCCAGGCGAGTGGGGCACAAAGGCACCTTGAAGCAAGTCAGGTCTGCACACAGACCAGGCTAATACTGTAGGAGGCCGTGCAGCCTCCAGCGGGTGTGAGAGAGCTGTTGTTTTTATAGAATGTTCTAGAGAGTGTTCGAGATTCCTTCCCTCCCCGCCTTTTTTTAAAGAAACAGGGCATCGCATGCAGTCCCAGGTCTGCGGTAAGGTCACTTGAGCCAATAAAGCAGAACCAAGCAGAGTCTGTCTTCAGGATATGGGAGGGTCCCGTGGCGTGTAGCTTAGGCTGAATAGGTTGGCGGTTATGTCGTTTGATTGGCGGAAATGCAGGGAGCTGGATGGGGGAAGGGACCCCAGGCGGCTGGCCCAGCCTGGGCAAGGGTGAGAGGCGTCTGGTGCTTCTTTCTTTGTCTTTTTTTTTTTTGGCTGCCCAGAAAAATCACAATAGCTGTCATTGGTGGTGCTGGTAACGGTGCTCAGGCGCAATGCTCGGGCCTAATCGTCCCAAGTGCCCCGCCAGTCAAGTGCCCAGCCAAGTGGCCGGGGACAGTCTGTGCTTTGCAGTCAGCTGGGGCCAACTGTGGGCCCACCACGTGTACTTGGTGGGATTCAGTGAGGTCACGGATGTGCGGTGGGGGCTGAGCTTCCCTCCTGGTTCACAGTAAAGGGGCAATAAATCATTTAGTGCAGGGCCTCCCCTTGGGCACTGCTGACGTCAGGGCCTGATCGTCCTCCATGGGGGGTTCATCCCCCAGCAGTATGGGGTGTGGAGCAGCATCTCGGTCCCACTTACTTGAAGCCAGGAGCACCCCCTTACCCCCCCAGTCATAAAGTCGACAGGGTCCCCAGACATTGCCAAGTGCCCCCTGGGGGCAAAGTTGCTCCCAGCTGAGACGAGAACTAATTATTTAGTTGGTGATTTACTATAGGAGAGCTGTCTGAAGGATCAGGTGAAATGGCATCCTGCGAGTGGCCTTCCGAGGGTCACGCTTGTTGCAGTGCCCCACCAGATGGCCCTGCCCTGCTGGGCCTTCTTTGAAGGTCTACCCCTATTCCCAGAGGACAGAGTCATGCAGTAAATTGGACAGCCCCTTGCTGAGACCTGCCCTTCTGGCTGCAGGAGGGAGGATCCCTTCCTTCCTTCTCCCCCAAACACCCTTCCTGCAGCTGGAGACACTCCCTTCAGATTGGGGGGTTAGCAAACTCTTCTGTTAAGGACCCAGTGGAAACCATTTGCGGCTGGGCAGTCTGTCCACTCACCTCTGCCATTGAAAGCCAGGAATAGATCCAGAGCCCAAAGGAGTGGGCATGTCCTGATTTGAGTCCTGGTAGAACTTTATTTACCAAACGGTTGATGGGAACTGTCCCGCTGGCTGAGGTGTGGCAGTTGCATGCAGGAGTCCTCCCGGGGTGGCATGGGAACTGTCCCGCTGGCGAGATGTGGCAGTTACGTGCAGGCGTCCTCCCGGGGTGGCAGGTCTGGGTTGTGCTGAGGGGTGTGCTGGACTGAGTACCAAGGGCGCGGTGGGTGCTGCATGCCCATGCGTGGGTGTCACACTGTTTGGACTCAGCATCACTTTCATCCCTCAAAGCGATGGAGGACCCCAGAGAGCATTGTGGACGTGGATCACGTCTATCATTTTTTGTCCTATTAGAATTCGGAAGTGGAGAAAATTTGTTGTTGCTCAGTTGTGTCCAACTCTGCGACCCCACGGAGCAAGAGAAAATACACGTGTATGTTTCTTTAGGCATTGGAATGGTGGCGTCAGCCCACACCACATAGGCTCCATGCCCCTGCAGGGTCATGAGGCTGGCCAGTGACATCACAGTGTTATGACAGGGTAGGTAGCCTGGGCCTCACAGACCCCCAAAATGGAAATGCCACTCCAGGGCATGACCTGGGCTGTGGCCGGGACGGGGGGTCACAGGGCAGAGTTCACTTGTCAGGACTGATTGGTGGACAGGCTGGGTCATGCCTGTATACCCACCTCTCCCCCGACAGTGGGAAGCGTGTTCCTCTGCCACGGCCTGAATCATACCTTTTCTTCCTTCCCCCATCTGTGTCTGTCTATCTGTCTGTCTCACCTGAACCCCATGTTGCTGGGGAGGCCTGGAGTCTTAGATGGGACTGTGGGGGCTGGAAGGGACTACAGCCTCCAGGAAGGGTCTTTATAGAGGCTCCTGGCCTCTTCCTGCTGGAGGTCCCTCTTGACCAGAGGTTCACACGCCCTGGTCTGGTTTGTGACCTCTCCACCTCTCCCCAGTCCAGGAGAACCACCCCTTGCCAGACCCAGGGTCATTTATTTCCTGTGCTCTGAGCAGCACTCACACCTCAAGTGTCCCCTCAATGCCCCAGGGGGACAGAAAGCGGGCGGCTCTGAATCTAGGCTTCTCGGAGGAAGCTCCGTTGTCAGATGGCCTCTGTGTTTATTTCATTTACTGCCATGTGCATGCCCAGAATTCCCCAAGTCCAGGAAGCTTCTGGTTTAAAAGAAGGATGTGATCTAAACGCTGCCGGCAGCTTGGCCTTTACACCTGAATGTGCCCCAAACCACGTGTCTTGTGTTTTACTACAAGCAGTTTAAATCCCTGGTGGCTCAGTGGTAAAGAACCCGCCTACAATGCAGGAGACTTGGGTTTGATCCCTGGGTCAGGAAGATCCCCTGGAGAAGGAAATAGCAACCCATTTCACTGTTCTTGCCTCGGAATCCCATGGACAGAGGAGCCTGGTGGGCTGCAGTCCATGGGGTTGCACACAGTTGGACACAGCAGCGACTATACTACCACCCCAGGCAGCTTAAGGGATTTTCACTTGCCATTCTGGTTGTACAGGATTCTAACTGCATGTTAATTTTTAACATGAGAATCTGCAATCTAAGATCCAGCTTGCCATTCAGTTTGAATAGCTTTCATTTTTTGAATTTTCTAAAAACTTATTTTATTCCAGTATATTGATTTTCAGTGGTGTTACAACGTTGTGTTGAAATATCAGTCATTCAGTCCTGTCCAACTCTGCGACCCCATGAACTGCAGCCCACCAAACTCCCCTGTCCATGGAATTTTCCAGGAAAAAATAATTGGAGTTGGTGGCCATTTCTTTCAGGGGATTTTCCTAACCCAGGGATTAAACCCGAGTCTCCTGCATTGCAGGCAGAGTCTTTACCATCTGAGCCACCAGGGATTTAAACTGCATGTGTTAATTTCGCCTTTTTTTCCCCCCACTTATTGCAGCGTGGCATATGGGATCTTAGTTTCTCCACTAGGGACTGGACCCATGCTCTCTGCATTGGAAGCTTGGCTTCTTAACCACAGAACAGGCAGGGAAATCCCTTGTATAGCTTTTATCAATGCTGTTAGCCTCAGTTGGAGTTTTAGGATCTTAGAAGAAACCCCGGGCTTGGCGTGTCCATATCCTAACTGGGTCCAGCCCCAGTTCCTGCTGTGTGCAACTTGAGGCTAGCAGGGTTGGAGAGGGGGCCATCCGACACATACCCTTTCATCATAGCAAGTGGTTGTGCAAGCACCTTCCTGCAGACGTGGACCTCTGAAGCCGTCAGACCAGTCTGCATTCCATCCTGGAGGTGGAGCCCCGGGCTAGCGTGGCCCAGTGTGTGGCCTCCCCAGTGCCCAGCCTGATTGCACCTTTGCCTGCTGCACTCTTGCCCCAGGAGGGGTGTTTGTGTGTGTCTGCATTTGTGTGTGTGGGTCCTTCCCGTCCATCTAGCTTACTGACCCATCACAGATGGCCCCATCAGTATTCCTCCTGCCGCCTTTAGCTATAGCCCTCAGCCAGGTCCTGATACCCCACCCCCACCCCCCTTGCCCTGTGCACCCCCAGCTGCCTTTGTGCTTCCGCCCCCAGCTCTGCCACCCTGGCTCCCACTGGGCCTCCATCCTGGCGCTCCTTGTAAAACAGAAGTCTGACCGCATGCCCCCTGCTGGCCCCGAGTCTCCACTGCCTCCCCCCCCCCCCCCCGTGCCACACCCCCCCCATCCTGGTGCTTGTGTTTAGGAG